>JAAIUW010000261.1:0-38387 GCA_014851425.1 Senna tora | reverse complement strand
TTCGAAAATTGATATTCATCAGTTTTCGCAACGAGTTTTCGAAAAATTGATTTTTTTTGTTAATCAGTTTTGGCCGATGAGGGGTTTCGAAAACTTTATCATCCCAGTTTTCGCTGGTTAGTGTTTCGGAATCTTGATATTCATCAGTTTTCGCCAATAAGTGTTTCAGAAACTTGATTTTCTTGTTAATCGTTTTCCGCCGATGATGGTTTCGAAAACTTGATATTCATCAGTTTTCGCCGGTGAGTGTTTCGAAAATTTGATTTTTTTGTTAATCAGTTTTCGCCGATGAGTGTTTCGAAAACTTGATAGTCATCAGTTTTCGCCAATGAGTGTTTCAAAAACTTGATTTTCTTGTTAATAAGTTTTCGCCGATGAGTGTTTCGAAAACTTGATTTTCATCAGTTTTCGCCAATGAGTGTTTCAAAAACTTGATTTTCTTGTTAATCATTTTCGCCGATGAGTGTTTCGAAAACATGATATTTGTCAGTTTTCGTCAGTGAGTGTTTCGAATACTTGATATTCATCAGTTTGCGCCAATGAGTGTTTCCAAAACATGCTTTTCTTGCTAATCAGTTTTCGCCGATGAGTGTTTCAAAAACTTGATATTCATCAGTTTTCGCAGATTAGTGTTTTGGAATCCTGATATTCATCAGTTTTCGCCGATTAGTGTTTTAGAATTTAATATTCATCCGTTTTCGCCAATAAGTGTTTCGAAAACTTGATTTTCTTGTTAATCAATTTTCCGCCGATGAGTGTTTCGAAAACTTGATATTCATCAGTTTTCGACAATGAGTGTTTCGAAAACTTGATTTTCTTATTAATCAGTTTTCCGCCGATGAGTGTTTCGAAAACTTGATATTCATTTGTTTTCGTCGATTAATGTTTCGAAAACTTTATATTCCTCAGTTTTCCCGATTAGTGTTTCGGAAACATGATATTCATCATTTTTCACCAATGAGTGTTTCGAAAACATAATTTTCTTGTTAATCAGTTTTCGTCGGTGAGTGTTTCGAAAACTTGATATTCATCAGTTTTCGGCAATGAGTGTTTCGAAAACATGATTTTCTTGTTAATCAGTTTTCGCCGATGAGTGATTCGAAAAATTGATATTCATCAGTTTTCGCCGATTAGTGTTTCAGAATCTTGATATTCATCAATTTTCGCGAATAAGTGTTTCGAAAACTTGAATTTCTTGTTAATCAGTTTTCACCGATGAGTGTTTCAAAAACTAGATTTTCATCAGTTTTCGCTGGTGAGTGTTCGAAAACTTTATTTTCTTGTTAATGAGTTTTCGCTGGTGAGTGTTACAAAAACTTGATGTTCATCAGTTTTCGCCCATGAGTGTTTCGAAAACATGATATTCATCTGTTTTCGCCAATGAGTGTTTCAAATACTTGATTTTCTTGTTAATCAGTTTTCGTCGAAGAGTGTTTCGAAAACATGATATTCATCAGTTTTCGCTAATGAGTCTTTTGAAAACTTGATATTCATCAGTTTTCGCCAATGAGTTTTTCGAAAACTTGATTTTCTTGTTAATCAGTTTTCGTCGATGAGTGTTTCAAAAACATGACATTCGTCAGTTTTTGCCGGTGAGTGTTTCGAAAACATGATATTCATCAGTTTTTGCCAATAATTGTTTCGAAAACTTGATTTTCTTGTTAATCCATTTTTGCCCACGAGTGTTTTGAAAACTTGATATTCATCAGTTTTCGCCAATGAGTGTTTTGAAAACTTGATGTTCTTATATTTTCACCGATGATTGTTTCGAAAACTTGATATTCATCAGTTTTTTCCAATGAATGTTTCGTAAACTTGATATTCTGGTTAATCAGTTTTCGCCGATGAGTGTTTCGAAAACATGATATTCATCAATTATCGTTGGTGAGTGTTTCAAAAACTTGATATTCATCTACTTTCGCCGGTGAGTCTTTCGAAAACATAATTTTCTTGTTAATCAGTTTTCGCCGATGAGTGTTTCGAGAACTTGATATTCATCAGTTTTCGCCGATTAGTGTTTCAGAATCTTGATACTCATCAGTTTTCGACAATAAGTGTTTTGAAAACTTGATTTTCTTGTTAATCAGTTTTCGCTGATGAGTGTTTCGAAATCTTGATATTCATCAGTTTTCGCCGGTTAGTGTTCCGGAAACTTGATATTCATCAGTTTTAGCCAATGAGTGTTTCAAAAATTTTATTTTCTTGTTAATTAGTTTTTGCTGGTGAGTGTTTCGAAAACTTGACATTTATCAGTTTTTCCTCCGATTACTGTTTCGGAATCTTGATATTCATCAGTTTTCGCCAATGAGTGTTTCGAAAACTTGATTTTCTTGTTAACCAATTTTCGCCGAAGAGTGTTTGGAAAACTTGATATTCATCAGGTTTCGCCAATGAGTGTTTCAAAAACTTGATTTTCATGTTAATTAGTTTTCGCCGATTAGTGTTATTCAGTTTTCGCCGGGGAGTGTTTCGAAAACTTGATATTCATCAGTTTTCGGCAATGAGTGTTTCGAAAACTTGATTTTCTTGTTGATCAGTTCTCGCCGATGGGTGTTTCAAAAACCTGATATTCATCAGTTCTCGCCGATTAGTGTTTCAGAATCTTGATATTCATCACTTTTCGCCAATAAGTGTTTCAAAATCATGATTTTCTTGTTAATCAGTTTTCGCCGATGAGTGTTTCGAAAACTTGATATTCATCAGTTTCCGCCGGTGAGTGTTTCGAAAACTTGGTATTCATCAGTTTTCGCCGGTTAGTGTTTCGGAATCTTGATATTCATTAGTTCTCGCCAATGAGTGTTTTGAAAACTTGATTTTCTTGTTAATCAGTTTTCGTCGGTGAGTATTTCGAAAACTTGATATTCATCAATTTTTGTCAATTAGTGTTTCGGAATTTTGATATTCATGAGCTTTCGCCAAGGAGTGTTTTGAAAACTTGACTTTCTTGTTAATCAGTTTTCACCGATTAGTGTTTCGTAAACTTGATATTCATCAGTTTTCGACAATTAGTGTTTCGAAAACTTGATTTTCTTGATAATCAGTTTTCGCCGGTGATTGTTTCGAAAACTTGATAATCATCAGTTTTCGGCAATGAGTGTTTCAAAAACTTGATTTTCTTATTAATCAGTTTTCACCGATGAGTGTTTCGAAAACTTGATATTGATCAGTTTTCGCCGATTAGTGTTTCGGAATCTTGATATTCATTAGTTTTCGCCGATAAGTGTTTTGGAATCTTGATATTCATCAATTTTCGCCGATGAGTTTTTCGAAAACTTGATATTCCTCAATTTTCGCAGATTAGTGTTTCGGAAACATGATACTCATCAGTTTTCACCAATGAGTATTTCGAGAACTTGATTTTTTTGTTAATCAGTTTTCGTCGGTGAGTGTTTCGAAAAATTGATATTCATCAGTTTTCGGCAACGAGTGTTTCGAAAAATTGATTTTTTTGTTAATCAGTTTTGGCCGATGAGGGTTTCGAAAACTTGATATTCATCAGTTTTCGCTGGTTAGTGTTTCGGAATCTTGATATTCATCAGTTTTCGCCAATAAGTGTTTCAGAAACTTGATTTTCTTTTTAATCAGTTTTCACCGATGAGTGTTTCGAAAACTTGATATTCATGAGTTTTCGCCGGTGAGTGTTTCAAAAACTTGTTATCTTTGTTAATCATTTTTCGCTGGTCAGTGTTTCGAAAACATGATATTCATCAGTTTTCGCCAATGAGTGTTTCGAAAACATGATTTTCTTGTTAATCAGTTTTCGCCGATGAGTGTTTCGAAAACTTGATATTCATCAGTTTTCGCCAATGAGTATTTCGAAAACTTGATTTTCTTGTTAATCATTTTCGCCGATGAGTGTTTCGAAAACATGATATTTGTCAGTTTTTGTCAGTGAGTGTTTCGAAAACTAGATATTCATCAGTTTGCGCCAATGAGTGTTTCCAAAACATGCTTTTCTTGCTAATCAGTTTTCGCCGATGAGTGTTTCAAAAACTTGATATTCATCAGTTTTCGCAGATTAGTGTTTTGGAATCCTGATATTCATCAGTTTTCGCCGATTAGTGTTTTAGATATCTGATATTCATCAATTTTCGCCAATGAGTGTTTCGAAAACTTGATTTTCTTGTTAATCAGTTTTCGCCGATGAGTGTTTCAAAAACTTGATATTCATCAGTTTTCACCAATGAGTGTTTCGAAAACTTGATTTTCTTGTTAATCCGTTTTCGCCGATGTGTGTTTTGAAAGCATGATATTCATCTGTTTTCTTCGATGAATGTTTCAAAAACTTTATATTCCTCAGTTTTCGCCATTAGTGTTTCGAAAACATGATATTCATCAGTTTTCACCAATGAGTGTTTCGAAAACATAATTTTCTAATTAATCAGTTTTCGCCGATGAGTGTTTTGAAAACTTGACATTCATCAGTGTTCGCCAATGAGTGTTTCGAAAACTTGATTTTTTGCTAATCAATTTTCGCCGATGAGTGTTTCGAAAACTTGATATTCATCAGTTTTCGCAGATTATTGTTTCAGAATCTTTATATTCATCAGTTTACACCAATTAGTGTTTCCAAAACGTGATTGTCTTGTTAATCAGTTTTCACCGATGAGTGTTTCAAAAACTTTATATTCATCAGTTTTCACTGGTGAGTGTTCGAAAACTTTACTTTCTTGTTAATGAGTTTTCGCTGGTGAGTGTTACAAAAACTTGATGTTCATCAGTTTTCGCCCATGAGTGTTTCGAAAACTTGATTTTCATCAATTTTCGCCAATGAGTGTTTCGAAAACTTGATTTTCTTGTTAATCAGTTTTCGCCGAAGAGTGTTTCGAAAACATGATATTCGTCAGTTTTCGCCAGTGAGTCTTTCGAAAACTTGATATTCATCTATTTTCGCCAATGAGTGTTTCGAAAACTTGATTTTCTTGTTAATCAGTTTTCGCCGATGAGTGTTTCGAAACCATGATATTCATCAGTTTTTGCCGATGAGTGTTTCGAAAACATGATATTCATCAGTTTTTGCCAATGATTGTTTCGAAAACTTGATTTTCTTCTTAATCCGTTTTCGCCGATGACTGTTTCGAAAACTTGATATTCATCAGTTTTCACCAATGAGTGTTTCAAAAACTTGATATTCCTCAGTTTTCACGATGATTGTTTCGGAAACTTGATATTCATCAGTTTTTTCCAACGAGTGTTTCGTAAACTTGATTTTCTTGTTAATCAGTTTTCGTCGATGAGTGTTTCGAAAACTTGATATTCATCAGTTTTCGTTGTTGAGTGTTTCAAAAACTTGATATTCATCAACTTTCACCCATGAGTGTTTCGTTAACCTGATTTTCTTTTTAATCAGTTTTCGCCGATGAGTGTTTCAAAAACTTGATATTCATGAGTTTTCGCTGATTAGTGTTTCGAAAACTTGATATTCATCAGTTATCGCAAATGATTGTTTCGAAAACATGATTTTCTTGTTAATCAGTTTTCGCCTATGAGTGTTTCGAAAACTTGATATTCATCAGTTTTCGCCGGTGAGTGTTTCGAAAACTTGATATTCCTCAGTTTTCGCCAATGAGTGTTTCAAAAATTTTATTTTCTTGTTAATTAGTTTTTGCTGGTGAGTGTTTCGAAAACTTGACATTTATCAGTTTTCTCCGATTACTGTTTCGGAATCTTGATATTCATCAGTTTTCGCCAATGAGTGTTTCGAAAACTTGATTTTCTTGTTAACCAATTTTCGCCGAAGAGTGTTTGGAAAACTTGATATTCATCAGGTTTCGCCAATGAGTGTTTCAAAAACTTGATTTTTCATGTTAATTAGTTTTCGCCGATTAGTGTTATTCAGTTTTCGCCGGGGAGTGTTTCGAAAACTTGATATTCATCAGTTTTCGGCAATGAGTGTTTCGAAAACTTGATTTTCTTGTTAATCAGTTTTCGCCGATGAGTGTTTCAAAAACCTGATATTCATCAGTTTTTGCCGATTAGTGTTTCAGAATCTTGATATTCATCACTTTTCGCAAATAAGTGTTTCGAAAACATGATTTTCTTGTTAATAAGTTTTTGCCGATGAGTGTTTCGAAAACTTGATATTCATCAGTTTTCGCCGGTGAGTGTTTCGAAAACTTGATATTCATCAGTTTTCGCCAATGAGTGTTTCAAAAACTTGATTTTCTTGTTAATCAGTTTTCGCCGATGAGTGTTTCGAAAACTTGATATTGATCAGTTTTCGCCGATTAGTGTTTCGGAATCTTGATATTCATTAGTTTTCGCCGATAAGTGTTTTGGAATCTTGATATTCATCAATTTTCGCCGATGAGTTTTTCGAAAACTTGATATTCCTCAATTTTCGCAGATTAGTGTTTCGGAAACTTGATACTCATCAGTTTTCGCCAATGAGTGTTTCGACAACATGATTTTCTTGTTAATCAGTTTTCACCGGTGAGTGTTTCAAAAACTTGATTTTCATCAGTTTTCGCCAACGATTGTTTCGAGAACTTGATTTTTTTGTTAATCAGTTTTCGTCGGTGAGTGTTTCGAAAAATTGATATTCATCAGTTTTCGGCAACGACTGTTTCGAAAAATTCATTTTCTTGTTCATCAGTTTTTGCCGATGAGTGTTTCGAAAACTTGATATTCATCAGTTTTCGCCGGTTAGTGTTTCGGAATCTTGATACTCATCAGTTTTCGCCAATAAGTGTTCCAAAAACTTGATTTTCTTGTTAATCAGTTTTGGCTGATGAGTGTTTCGAAAACTTGATATTCATCAATTTTCGCCAATGAGTGTTTCAAAAACTTTATTTTTTTTTTAGTCAATGTTAGCTGGTGAGTCTTTCGAAAACTTGATATTCATCAGTTTTCGCCAATGAGTGTTTATAAAACATTATTTTCTTGTTAACCACTTTTCGCCGATGAGTGTTTCGAAAACATGATATTCATCAATTTTTGCCAATGAGTGTTTCGAAAACTTGATTTTCTTGTTAATCATTTTCGCCGATGAGTGTTTCGAAAACATGATATTTGTCAGTTTTCGTCAGTGAGTGTTTCGAAAAATTGATATTCATCAGTTTGCGCCAATGAGTGTTTCCAAAACATGATTTTCTTGTTAATCAGTTTTCGCCGATGAGTGTTTCGAAAACTTGATATTCATCAGTTTTCGCCGATTAGTGTTTCGGAATCCTGATATTCATCAGTTTTCGCCAATGAGTGTTTCGAAAACTTGATTTTCTTGTTAATCTGTTTTCGCCGATGAGTGTTTCAAAAACTTGATATTCATCAGTTTTCGCCGGTGAGTGTTTCAAAAACTTGATATTCATCAGTTTTCGCCAATGGGTGTTTCGAAAACTTGATGTTCTTGTTAATATGTTTTCGCCATTAGTGTTTCGAAAACTTGATATTCATCAGTTTTCGGCAATGAGTGTTTCGAAAACTTGATTTTCTTGTTAATCAGTTTTCGCCGATGAGTGTTTCGAGAACTTGATATTCATAAGTTTTTTTTCGATTAGTTTTTCGGAAACTTGATATTCATCAGTTTTCGCCAATGAGTGTTTCGAAAACTTGATTTTCTTGTTAATCAGTTTTCGCCGATGAGTGTTTTAAAAACTTGATATTCATCATTTTTCGCCGGTGAATGTTTTGGAAACTTGATATTCATCAGTTTTCGCCAATGAGTGTTTCAAAAACTTTATTTTCTTGTTAATCAGTTTTCGCTGGTGAGTGTTTCAAAAATTTGATATTCATAAGTTTTCATCCATGAGTGTTTAGAAAACTTGATTTTCTTGTTAATCAATTTTCTCCAATGAGTGTTTCGAAAACTTGATATTCATCAGTTTTTGCCAATTAGTGTTTCGAAAACTTGATTTTCTAGTTGATCAAATTTTGCCCATGAGTGTTTTGAAAAATTGATATTCATCAGTTTTCGCTGGTGAGTGCTTCGGAGACTTGATATTCTTCAGTTTTCACCGATGGGTGTTTCAAAAACTTGATTTTCTTGTTAATCAGTTTTCGCCGATGAGTGTTTTAAAAACTTGATATTCATCAGTTTTCGCCAATGAGTGTTTCGAAAACTTGATTTTCTTGTTAATCAGTTTTCGCCGTTGAGTGTTTCGAAAACTTGATTTTCTTGTTAATCAGTTTTCGCCAATGAGTGTTTCGAAAACTTGATATTCATCAGTTTTCGCCAATATGTGTTTTGAAAACTTGATTTTGTTGTTAATCAGTTTTCACAGGTGAGTGTTTCGAAAACTTGATATTCATCAGTTTTTGCCAATCATTGTTTCGAAAACTTGATTTTCTTGATAATCAGTTTTCGGTGGTGAGTGTTTCGAAAACTTGACTTTCTTGTTAATCAGTTTTCGCCGATGAGTGTTTCGAAAACTTGATATTCATCAGTTTTCGCCGATGAGTGTTAAGAAAAATTGATGTTCATCAGTTTTCACCGATGAGTGTTTCGAAAACTTGATATTCATCAGTATTTGCCAATGAGTGTTTCGAAAACTTGATATTAATCAGTTTTCGCCAACAAGTGTTTCGCAAATTTGATTTTTTTGTTAATCAGTTTTCCTCGATGTGTGTTTCAAAACCCTGGTATTCATCAATTTTCACAGGTGAATGTTTCGAAAACTTGATATTCATCAACTTTCTCTAATGAGTGTTTCGAAAACTTGATTTTCTTGTTAACCAATTTTGGCTGGTGAGTGTCTCGAAAACTTGATATTCATCAGTGTCACGACCCCATTTCTAGGAGTCCGTGACCGGCACAGGAGTAGGATTTCACCCCTAAACCCGTAAGCCTTCCCTATTACCATTTAAAATAATTACCCTGCTATACAGACAACATAAAATATTCACATAATCAATATTGGCCACGTCATTCATGGTGGCCTAAATAACCTGCAATCCACGGCGCTCATTGCCGCTTCAGCCCAATTCAAGTATATATATACATCCCTTCACATAAGCAATCACACATAAATATGTATATACGTAGTGATCAAAGCACAAGGGAATGACCTATCCTATTCACACACAATATATATAACCTGTTCGATCACCTGTATATGAGCATCCACACTCGCATTTAACTTTACATATTGATCACACGCCTCAATGCGTGTAATCTATCCTATTCACATGCAGGTTTATATATATTTGCAAACAATCTCATACCAACCACACATATGTATATATATAATTTACATACTGATCACACCCCATAGGGTGTGACCTATCCTATTCACATGCGGAAGCAATTCATACTCATCATAGTACTCATATATCCTATATTCCCATCCATGACCTAATCTTTAAACAGTATGAAGCCGACAAGTCTAGATTTGTACATATCTTTATACATATAGCAATTGCCTATACCTCAAAGGCTATACTCAAAATAATGTATACATCAGTGACATATAACAAAAGAATGTATACATCAAAAGATAAACCTATCACGCGAACAATGCGTGAGGTCTCTAGGAATGTCCGCCTCCTTGAGAGGAAGTAGACGCGTGTCCGGTGCCCGCTACACCTGTATCTGTAACATGTAAAATTGGGGGGTGAGTCAAACGGACTCAGTGAGAGGCTCTCCCATCCTTGGTGTAGTAGCGGGTACCACTACAACTGGGGGAAGGGAGCCAGTCACATCCACATGCACATATAATAGTTCTTTTAACCTTTCATGTTTAAGTGATCATGCATTTAGCATATATAACACATGTATTGACAAAATTAGGCATATATATATCACATGTTCAATATCGTCAAACACTTTCCAATATCATATATCGTTTTAAAATAACATAAATTGGCCCGAAGGCATATCTCCCTTTGGGGAGAGAACTGGCCCGAAGGCATATCTCCGTTAGGAGAGAATCTGGCCCGAAGGCATCACTCACGTGAGTGGCATCCGTTATGAGGTAAACTGGCCCGAAGGCATAGCTCACGTGAGCGGTTAGGAACCTAGTTGATCATTCTAGGAACCCCTGGCCCCAAGACTTTACTTGAGACATATCTGGCACCAAGACTCTACTTGGTACATAGCCGGCGACTCGTGTGACTTTGGCCTAACCAAAGCTTTAACCACAAAGTGGCAAACTCATAAACTTTGGACTCTTGGGTGTCCGACTTCACGAGGACATACTCGATCTACCCGGTTTATTTAAAATGGACACTTCTTTTATCATAGACTCTACATGACTCCTATGAACCCCTACTAGTTCGGTTTTACTTTTCTTGGAAAAACTTATAAGTTTATACCCTTTCCCAAGTTCGAAAATAGTTCAAGGAAGAACATCCTAAGTTCGATTATTTAAAAAATTTCATGATCAAACAATAGGTTTCCAACTTCATTTAACTTGTGAGTTTCTAGGACCATGGAATTTAGACACCGAAAGTAGACTCGATCCTACCCCCGATATCGTTCTAGGTTCCAAGAACCTTTTTCCATATAAGGCTTCCCAAGCCATCATAATGTTTCACATGTATCAAATACACATATAACATGTAATTTCATATAATAACATTTAGGAACAACAATAGCATGTTTCTAACATACATACCCTAGCAACGAGGCAAGTAATACAAACCATATTTTTTTTCCACATCCTCATACAACCCACAAGAGGGCAAGGATGGGAAAGCCCCTCACCTCTTTGCTTTCCTTGATCGGCCCTCGGCGTACCCGAAGCTCCAACCAGTTCGTGATGTCCTACACACCCATAGTGAGTAGTTTTAGACACTTGAACTTTACTATAACTTGTACACATTAATACAATGTCCATATAACTATAAATCCCATAAACTAGTTAATTAACTTAGAGTTACATTAACTAGTATTCAAGCTCTTTAATTTGCTTCTATTTATCTCTAATTCATGTCATTCCTTTATAATCCCCCTTCAATTTAAAACTCCCAATTTACCCATTTACCTACAGGTGTCCATATGTGGCTTTTCATTAATTCCATACCCAATTGATGGCCTATGATAATCATAGTCTCCAATTGTCCATGGTTACCAATTTTCCAACTCCATTTATAACTCATTATCACATATGAACACATGTGGATTAACATACTTGAAAATTAGAATTTTACCAATTGAGAGCATTTCATTATTTAAATTGATTCCAAGCCTTTACCACGGCCTAACCGACACTCTTAGTCCATCTCTTAGCTCCAATTTCTTATTTAAACTAGAATTTACCTCTTTTATTATTAATCTAGTTTCCGGTTAAGGCGGAACTATTCGGTCTTCGATCCTTTGTCTATTCCAACAATTTATACCATCTAAGAACAACCATTCAACACCCCAATCAATCCCAATTCAACCCATTCAACAATCTATCTCCATTTAACGTTCATTGATCTATGGTCTTCCAACTTGACCACTTCCATCATCAATTTATCCACATATAAACTTCCAACTACTTCTAAACAATCCAATAACATCAATTTAAGACTCAGAATAATCAATTTATATCAATTTGGAACTTTCCAAAAATCCCTAAAATTGATAAATTTGGGGTTTGAGTGATTCAGGACTTCTTACCTCGATTTAATCAGTTAAGATGATGGAATAGGGTATAGGAAACCCCCGGTCACCTTCCCCGAGCTCGGAACGGACAAAATCCGGCGAGATTCCGGCGAAAAACACTATTCCCGTTTGTTTCTCTCTCTAACCAAGCTCTCTCTCTCTCCTCCGTGAACCCGCCGGCCACCTGCCTCCGGCGTCGCCGTCGACTGCTCCTACTCCGGCGAACGGTGGCGTCGTCCTCTGCTGGCCACCGCTCGCGTCCCTTCCCTTCCCGCTAGGCCTCGGCGTCGTGTGTCCCCAAATCCTTCTGCTCCACGATTTGGCTGCTGGAGAAGAATGAGGACCAATTCTTTTTTTTAAATGGGGGGTCACGTGTGTGACCCCCCCCTCCTCCACAGTACATATATATATATATATATATATATATATATTATATTTATATATTTTCTTTTCCTAAAAAAAAAAAACTGCATGTATATATATATTTATATATATATATATTTAATATATTATTTATTTATTGTCAAAATTGACTTTGGGGTTAATAAACTTACACCCAATATTTCCCGTTAAGTCCTAATTTTGGTCCAAATAAAATTTCATTCATTTAAAATTTTCTCCTTTTCCTTCCAAATTAAAATAAAACTTAAATTAGGACATTAACGTTAATTGGAAAATTTCCGGGTATTACAATCTTCCCCCCTTAAGAAATTCGGTCCCCGAATTTCAATCACATACTAACCTTAGTTTTCAAATAGATGAGGGTACGTCCTGCGCATATCAGCCTCGACTTCCCACGTAGCTTCCTCGGTCGAGTGATTTCTCCACAGAACTTTCACCAATGGTATTTCTTTCGATCTCAACTTCTTCAATTGACGATCTAAGATTTCCACTGGTATCTCCTCATACGTCAAATCTTCGGTTAGTCGTACTTCTTGGGGTTGGATCACATGAGAAGGATCTAGCAAGTACTTGCGAAGCATTGATACATGAAATACCGGATGAACTCCTTCTAGTTCCGCCGGCAATTGAAGGCGGTAGGCAACATTCCCCACACGCTCTAGTATCTCAAATGGTCCAATATACCTTGGACTTAGCTTGCCCTTCTTGCCAAACCTCATTACGCCCTTCATTGGTGAAATTTTCAAGAATACTAGCTCACCCACAGCGAATTCCAATTCTCTTCTTCGGTTGTCAGCATATGACTTCTGTCTACTTTGAGCCGTTAACAACCTCTCCCTTATTTCTTTTACCTTTTTAATGGCATCTTGTAGAAGTTCCGGGCCGACTAAGCTAGCTTCTCCGACCTCGAACCAACCAATCGGGGATCGACACCTTCGACCATAAAGAGCCTCGAAAGGTGCCATCTGGATACTCGCTTGGTAACTGTTATTATATGCAAATTCAGCTAGAGGTAGATACTTTTCCCAACTTCCGCCGAAATCCATAATACACGCTCTAAGCATGTCTTCCAGAATTTGAATAGTTCTCTCTGATGCCCATCTGTCTGTGGGTGAAAAGCGGTGCTCAAATCAACTCTAGTCCCCAACACTTCCTGCATAGACTTCCAAACCTGGAAGTGAACTGTGGCCCTCTATCCGATATTATGGATACTGGTATCCCGTGTAATCTGACGATCTCTGATAGATAGAGCTGCGCATACTGACTCACACTATAAGTGGTCTTAACTGGCAGAAAGTGGGCGGACTTGGTCATACGATCCACTATTACCCAAACTGAATCAAACCCACGCTGTGATCTAGGCAACCGTGTAACAAAATCCATTGTGATCCTCTCCCATTTCCATTCTGGTATTTCTATTTGTTGTAACATCCCGGCGGGTTTCTGGTGTTCAGCCTTAACCTGCTGACACACTAAACATCTAGCCACATAGTCTGCAACATCTCTTTTCATACCATTCCACCAATACAATTGTTTCAAATCATGATACATCTGGTTAGCTCCCGGGTGGATGGTATAAGCGGTCCGGTGTGCTTCTTCAAGAATTCTCTCTTTCAAATTGTCCACCATCGGAACACACAACCGTCCCTCCAAGCGAAGTACCCCGAAATCATCAATAGAGAATCGGAGGTCCTCCCTCTTCTCTTTGATTACTATATTTTTAATCTGTCTGAGGTCGGCATCTTCATCCTGTTTAGACTTCACCTCTTCTACCAAAGAGGATTTAGCTTCTAGATGAGCCAACAATGAATTTGAACTTCCAATCTCAAACCGATTCCCGGTTTGTTCTAACTCATGGAGTTCCTTAATCAACGGTCTCCTCTCTTCACTTATATGGGCAAGACTACCCATGGATTTCCGACTCAGAGCATCAGCTACCACATTAGCCTTTCCCGGATGGTACAAAATCGTGCAGTCATAATCTTTTAACAACTCTAGCATCGACGTTGTCTCAAGTTTAAATCTTTCTGCTCGAAGATGTATTTGAGACTCTTGTGATCTGTATAATTTCACAAGTCTCTCCATATAGGTAATGCCTCCATATTTTTAAGGCAAATACCACCGCGGCCATCTCAAGATCATGAGTCGGGTAATTCTTCTCATGTTTCCTCAACTGTCTCGAGGCATAAGCAATCACTTTGCCGTGTTGCATTAATACACACCCCAACCCGATTCGTGATGCATCGCAATACACCACATACCCTCCGGTGCCTTCAGGCAGTGCTAACACTGGAGCGGTAGTGAGGCTTTCCTTCAACTTCTGGAAACTGTTCTCACATTTCTCATCCCATACAAACTTCACCCCTTTTCGTGTCAATTTGGTCAATGGCGCAGCCACCTTAGAAAAATCTTGCACGAATCTCCTGTAATAGCCCGCCAAACCCAAAAAGCTACGGATTTCTGTAACTGAGGTAGGTTGGGACCAATTCTTTACCGCCTCCACCTTACTTGGATCAACGTGGATTCCCTCTGATGATACCACGTGACCCAAAAAGGCAACTCTATCAAGCCAAAATTCGCATTTGGAGAACTTGGCATACAACTTCTTCTCCCTCAACCTTTGCAAGGCCAACCTTAAGTGTTCAGCGTGCTCTTCTGAATTTTTCGAATAGACCAAGATGTCATCAATAAAGACAATGACAAATTGATCCAAGAAAGGTTTGAAGACCCTGTTCATCATATCCATAAACGCTGCAGGAGCATTGGTCAATCCAAAGACATCACCAAAAACTCGTAATGTCCATATCGGGTTCGAAAAGCGGTCTTAGGTACGTCTGATTCTCGAATCTTGAGTTGGTGATACCCAGATCGCAAATCAATTTTAGAAAACCGCTTTGCACCTTGTAATTGATCAAACAAGTGATCTATCCTCGGAAGTGGGTATTGGTTGCGGATCGTCACCTTATTTAACTTTCGGTAATCGATGCACAACCGCAAGGATCCGTCCTTCTTCTTCACAAAAAGGACCGGCGCACCCCAAGGAGAAAAACTAGGCCGAATAAAGCCCTTGTCAAGCAACTCCTGCAACTGAGTATGTAACTCCTTCAATTCTTTCGGAGCCATACGATAAGGTGGTGTGGATATAGGTTGAGTACCGGGTTGCAATTCAATTTCAAATTCAATTTCCCGATCGGGAGGCAACCCCCGGCAATTCTTCCGGAAATACATCTAAGAACTCACGCACCACCGGTACTTGATTCGGTGAAACCACTTCTTTCGTAGTGTCTCTCACAAAGGCCAAGTACCCTTTGCACCCTTTTTCAAGTAGCTTGAATGCCTTGATAGCTGAAATCAAGCTTGGGTACGGAGCGGCTCCGTCGCCCCTTATCACAAAAGGTTCTTCATTCGGCATGCTAAATTTTAGACACTTAGCTCTACAATCCACCACCGCATGACAAGATGCCAACCAGTCCATTCCCAGAATTACATCTAAATCAACCATAACTAAAAGACGAAGGTCTACTATAGTCTCATGACCATCGACCTCCACCACACAGGATTTATGCACATACTCTACTTGTACCGAATCTCCCATCGGAGTAGATACTAATACTATCTCTTCCATTCTAGATGGACTTCTCTTGAATTTAGAGGCAAATTCATGCGACACGTATGAATGAGTAGAACCAGAATCAAACAACACTTTTGCTTCAAGAGAACAAATAAGTAGAGTACCTGTGACCACTGCATTGGATGCATGAGCGTCCTGCTGAGAAAGTGCGAATACTCTGGCTTGACCGCCACTCACTGCCCCTGTACCTCTACCACTGTTACCCGCACCACGACCTCTAATTGCACCCGTGTTGGTTGTATGTGGTGGCACGGCTCTCACCGGTGGGGCTGGAATAGGAGTACTTCTCGGAGTCGGGTTACTCCTCACACTTGTACCTTCCCTCCGCTTAGGACACTCCCTAGACATGTGGCCCACTTCGCCACAAGTGTAGCATGCACCGGTCAATTTCCGGCATACACCAAAATGACGTCTGTTGCAGATTGCACATTGAGGCCATGTGTCACCGGTGTTTTTACTGCCTTGTACTCTCTGTCCACCTTGGGTGTTACTCTTCCCAGAACTTGTGGTGGTAATAGCAGATTGCCCACCAACTTGTCCTGCATAATTTGAAACTATACCAGAATTACCAGCTGTATTTTTCTTCTTCTTCCACCCTTGGCCCTCATTGCCCATCAATAATTTATTCTTGGGATTCGCCGACGTCCCAAACTTCTTTCTATTTTCGATCACTCTTGCACAATCCGCAGCTTGTGCTAAAGTTTCAAATTGATTACACTGGGGTAGTAGCACTACGAACAACGGCTCTACCAGTCTGTGAATGAACCTCTTGACCAATTCCCTCTCATCAGGAACTAATTCAGGAGCGTATTGAGCTAGCTCTGTGTACTGCAGTTCAAACTCGGTCACAGACATATTCGGCGTCATCCACAAGTCTTCAAACTGTTGACGCTTGGCATACTTCATTCCTTCAGACAGAAATCGACCCAGGAATTCCCTCTGAAAATCTTCCCAGGTCATAGGAGCAACTCTCCTTGCATATCTCTTCTGTACTGATTCAAACCAAACCTGTGCAGCGCCTCTTAACTGAAATGAGGCAAGTTCCACCATCTCTCCTCCTGGACACCTCAGTAATTGCCCAATTTTGATTATATCACGGAGGAAATGTTGAGGGTCCTCCTTGGTTTCGGTTCCGCAAAATGTGGGCGGATTTAACTTCAAGAATTTTGTAATTGGCAATTCCCTCGGAACTCCCCTCGGTCTCCTGGGTACGTCCCTTAGTTGCCAATCCCTTCTAGGTTCTTCCTCCCTTGTTTTAGTTTCCTGTTCAACCGATATCACTTGCTCTTCTTCTTCGCCGACAACTAAACGGCGGACTTCTTGTTGAATTTGGCGGGTTATTTCGGCTCTCAATTCCTGAAATCCCGCAGTCAACATCTCAGCCACCGACGGAGCACCCGTCTCAACCTGTGGCTCTGGTTTTTGTTGCCTATGCACTTCTCTTTCTTGTGTCCTACCACGACCGCGAGCACGGCCTCTAGCACGGCCTCTAGCATGGCCTCTAGCTCGGCCCCTGGGAGGCACTCTCTCCTCCCGAACGGACTCCTCATCTATACGTGCAGGGACTCTACCGCCCCTCCTAGCCTGCCTAGTGGTCGGCAGTATCCCTGTACTGCACAAAGATCACACCTAATAAATACGCATATAACAATGATATATTTAAATATCAAAGAGAGTAGAAAGAAATGATTGACACATTTTTCCTGGGTATTCCCACAAGTGCCCTTTTACTCCCACGTTGTGCCCGGGTACACAAAGAAGGGTAAACCGACACCCGGTCATACCTATGGCTTCATACTATTTAAAAATAACCTGGCTCTGATACCAACTTTGTCACGACCCCATTTCTAGGAGTCCGTGACCAGCACAGGAGTAGGATTTCACCCCTAAACCCGTAAGCCTTCCCTATTACCATTTAAAATAATTACCCTGCTATACAGACAACATACAATATTCACATAATCAATATTGGCCACGTCATTCATGGTGGTCTAAATAACCTGCAATCCACGGCGCTCATTGCCGCTTCAGCCCAATTCAAGTATATATATACATCCCTTCACATAAGCAATCACACATAAATATGTATATACGTAGTGATCAAACCACAAGGGAATGACCTATCCTATTCACACACAATATATATAACCTGTTCGATCACCTGTATATGAGCATCCACACTCGCATTTAACTTTACATATTGATCACACGCCTCAATGCGTGTAATCTATCCTATTCACATGCAGGGTTATATATATTTGCAAACAATCCCATACCAACCACACATATGTATATATATAATTTACATACTGATCACACCACATAGGGTGTGACCTATCCTATTCACATGCGGAAGCAATTCATACTCATCATAATACTCATATATCCTATATTCCCATCCTTGACCTAATCTTTAAACAGTATGAAGCCGACAAGTCTAGATTTGTACATATCTTTATACATATAGCAATTGCCTATACCTCAAAGGCTATACTCAAAATAATGTATACATCAGTGACATATAACAAAAGAATGTATACATCAAAAGATAACCTCTCACGCGAACAATGCGTGAGGTCTCTAGGAATGTCCGCCTCCTTGAGAGGAAGTAGACGCGTGTCCGGTGCCCGCTACACCTGTATCTGTAACATGTAAAATTGGGGGGGTGAGTCAAACGGACTCAGTGAGAGGCTCTCCCATCCTTGGTGTAGTAGCGGGTACCACTATAACTGGGGGAAGGGAGCTAGTCACATCCACATGGACATATAATAGTTCTTTTAACCTTTCATGTTTAAGTGATCATGCATTTAGCATATATAACACATGTATTGACAAAATTAGGCATATATATATCACATGTTCAATATCGTCAAACACTTTCCAATATCATATATCGTTTTAAAATAACATAAACTGGCCCGAAGGCATATCTCCCTTTGGGGAGAGAACTGGCCCGAAGGCATATCTCCGTTAGGAGAGAATCTGGCCCGAAGGCATAACTCACGTGAGTGGCATCCGTTATGAGGTAAACTGGCCCGAAGGCATAGCTCACGTGAGCAGTTAGGAACCTAGTTGATCATTCTAGGAACCCCTGGCCCCAAGACTTTACTTGAGACATATCTGGCACCAAGACTCTACTTGGTACATAGCCGGCGACTCGTGTGACTTTGGCCTAACCAAAGCTTTAACCACAAAGTGGCAAACTCATAAACTTTGGACTCTTGGGTGTCCGACTTCACGAGGACATACTCGATCTACCCGGTTTATTTAAAATGGACACTTCTTTTATCATAGACTCTACATGACTCCTATGAACCCCTACTAGTTCGGTTTTACTTTTCTTGGAAAAACTTATAAGTTTATACCCTTTCCCAAGTTCGAAAATAGTTCAAGGAAGAACATCCTAAGTTCGATTATTTAAAAAATTTCATGATCAAACAATAGGTTTCCAACTTCATTTAACTTGTGAGTTTCTAGGACCATGGAATTTAGACACCGAAAGTAGACTCGATCCTACCCCCGATATCGTTCTAGGTTCCAAGAACCCTTTTTCCATATAAGGCTTCCCAAGCCATCATAATGTTTCACATGTATCAAATACACATATAACATGTAATTTCATATAATAACATTTAGGAACAACAATAGCATGTTTCTAACATACATACCCTAGCAACGAGGCAAGTAATACAAACCATATTTTTTTTCCACATCCTCATACAACCCACAAGAGGGCAAGGATGGGAAAGCCCCTCACCTCTTTGCTTTCCTTGATCGGCCCTCGGCGTACCCGAAGCTCCAACCAGTTCGTGATGTCCTACACACCCATAGTGAGTAGTTTTAGACACTTGAACTTTACTATAACTTGTACACATCAATACAATGTCCATATAACTATAAATCCCATAAACTAGTTAATTAACTTAGAGTTACATTAACTAGTATTCAAGCTCTTTAATTTGCTTCTATTTATCTCTAATTCATGTCATTCCTTTATAATCCCCCTTCAATTTAAAACTCCCAATTTACCCATTTACCTACAGGTGTCCATATGTGGCTTTTCATTAATTCCATACCCAATTGATGGCCTATGATAATCATAGTCTCCAATTGTCCATGGTTACCAATTTTCCAACTCCATTTATAACTCATTATCACATATGAACACATGTGGATTAACATACTTGAAAATTAGAATTTTACCAATTGAGAGCATTTCATTATTTAAATTGATTCCAAGCCTTTACCACGGCCTAACCGACACTCTTAGTCCATCTCTTAGCTCCAATTTCTTATTTAAACTAGAATTTACCTCTTTTATTATTAATCTAGTTTCCGGTTAAGGCGGAACTATTCGGTCTTCGATCCTTTGTCTATTCCAACAATTTATACCATCTAAGAACAACCATTCAACACCCCAATCAATCCCAATTCAACCCATTCAACAATCTATCTCCATTTAACGTTCATTGATCTATGGTCTTCCAACTTGACCACTTCCATCATCAATTTATCCACATATAAACTTCCAACTACTTCTAAACAATCCAATAACATCAATTTAAGACTCAGAATAATCAATTTATATCAATTTGGAACTTTCCAAAAATCCCTAAAATTGATAAATTTGGGGTTTGAGTGATTCAGGACTTCTTACCTCGATTTAATCAGTTAAGATGATGGAATAGGGTATAGGAAACCCCCGGTCACCTTCCCCGAGCTCGGAACGGACAAAATCCGGCGAGATTCCGGCGAAAAACACTATTCCCGTTTGTTTCTCTCTCTAACCAAGCTCTCTCTCTCTCCTCCGTGAACCCGCCCCCACCTGCCTCCGGCGTCGCCGTCGACTGCTCCTACTCCGGCAAACGGTGGCGTCGTCCTCCGCTGGCCACCGCTCGCGTCCCTTCCCTTCCCGCTAGGCCTCGGCGTCGTGCGTCCCCAAATCCTTCTGCTCCACGATTTGGCTGCTGGAGAAGAATGAGGACCAATTCTTTTTTTTAAATGGGGGGTCACGTGTGTGACCCCCCCCCCCTCCTCCACAATACATATATATATATATATATATATATATATATATATTATAGTTATATATTTTCTTTTCCTAAAAAAAAAAACTGCATGTATATATATATTTATATATATATATATTTAATATATTATTTATTTATTGTCAAAATTGACTTTGGGGTTAATAAACTTACACCCAATATTTCCCGTTAAGTCCTAATTTTGGTCCAAATAAAATTTCATTCATTTAAAATTTTCTCCTTTTCCTTCCAAATTAAAATACAACTTAAATTAGGACCTTAACGTTAATTGGAAAATTTTCGGGTATTACAATCAGTTTTCCCCAAAGAGTGTTTCGAAAACTTGATTTTCTTGTTAATCAGTTTTCGCCGGTGAGTGTTTCGAAAACTTGATATTCATCAGTTTTCGCCGATGAGTGTTTCGAAAACATGATTTTCTTGTTAATTAATTTTCGCCGGTGAGTGTTTCGAAAACATGATATTCATCAGTTTTCGCAGATGAATGTTTTGAAAACTTGATATTCATTAGTTTTTACCAATGAGTGTTTTGAAAACATAATATTCATCTGTTTTCGCCAGTGAGTGTTTCGAAAACTTTATTTTGTTGTTTAATAAATTTCGCCGATGTGTGTTTCGAAAACTTGATATTCATCAGTTTTCGCCAATGTGTTTCGAAAACTTCATTTTCTTGTTCATCAGTTTTTGCAGGTGATTGTTTCGATAACTTGATATTCATCAGTTTTTGCCAATGAGTGTTTCGAAAACTTGATTTTCTTGTTAATCAGTTTTCGCCGGTGAGTGTTTCGAAAACTTGATATTCATCAGTTTTTGCCAATGAGTGTTTCGAAAACTTGATTTTCTTGTTAATCAGTTTCCGCCGGTTAGTGTTTCGAAAACTTGATATTCATCAGTTTTCGCCAATGAGTGTTTCGAAAACATGATTTTCTTGTTAATCAGTTTTCGTCGATGAGTGTTTCGAAAACTTGATATTCATCAGTTTTCGCCAGTGAGTGTTTCGAAAACTTGATATTCTTGTTAATCATTTTTTGCCAGTGACTGTCTCGAAAACTTAATATTCATTAGTTTTCGCCAAAATGTGTTTTGAAAACTTGATTTCTTGTTAATCAGTTTTTACCGGTAAGTGTTTCGAAAACTTGATATTCATCAGTTTTCGCCAATGAGTGTTTCGAAAACTTAATTTTCTTGTTAATCTGTTTTCGCCGATGAGTATTTCGAAAATTTGATTTACTTGTTAATCAGTTTTCGCCGATGAGTATTTCGAAAACTTGATATTCATCAGTTTCCGGTAATGAGTGTTCCGAAAACTTGATTTTCTTGTTAATCAGTTTTCGCTGATGATTGTTTCGAAAACTTGATATTCATCAGTTTTCGCCGGTGAGTGTTTCGAAAAATTTATATTCCTTAGTTTTCGCCAACAAGTGTTTAGAAAACTTGATATTCATCGGTTTTCGCCAATGAGTGTTTCGAAAACTTGATTTTCTTGTTATTCAGTAGTCGCCAATGAGTGTTTCGAAAACTTAACTTTCCTGTTAATCAGTTTATGCCAATAAGTGTTTCAAAAACTTCATATCATCAGTTTTCGATAAGTATTTCAGTAAGTGTTTCGGAAACTTGATATTCATCAGTTTTAGCCATTGAGTGTTTCGAAAACTTGATTTTCTTGATAATCAGTTTTCGCCGATGAGTGTTTCGAAAAATTGATATTCATCAGTTTTTGTCAATGAGTGTTTTGAAAACTTGTTTTTCTTGTTAATTAGTTTTCGCCATTGAGTGTTTCGAAAACTTGATATTCATCAGTTTTTGCCAACGAGTGTTTCGAAAACTTAATTTTCTTAGTAATCAGTTTTCGCCGGTGCGTGTTTCGAAAACTTGATATTCATCAGTTTTCGCCAATGAGTGTTTCGAAAACTTGATTTTCTTGTTAATCAGATTTCGCCAATGAGTGTTTCGAAAACTTGATTTTCTTGTTAATCAGTTTTCGCCGGTGAGTGTTTCGAAAACTTGATATTCATCAGTTTTCGCCAATGACTGTTTTGAAACTTGATTTTTATGTTAATCAATTTTTGACGGTGAGTGATTCGAAAACTTGATATTCATCAGTTTTTCCAATGAGTGTTTCGAAAACTTGATTTTTTTGTTAATCAGTTTTCGCCGGTGAGTGTTTCGAAAAATTGATTTTCATCAGTTTTCGCCAATGAGTGTTTCGAAAACTTGATTTTCTTGTTAATCAGATTTCGCCAATGAGTGTTTTCAAAACGTGATTTTCTTGTTAATCAGTTTTCGCCGGTGAGTGTTTTGAAGACTTGATATTCATCAGTTTTCGCCAATGACTGTTTTGAAACTTGATTTTTATGTTAATCAATTTTTGACGGTGAGTGTCTCCAAAACTTGATATCCATCAGTTTTCGCCAATGAGTGTTTCGAAAACTTGATTTTCTTGATAATCAGTTTTCACCGATGAGTGTTTCGAATACATGATTTTCATCAGTTTTCGCCGGTGAGTGTTTCCAAAAATTGATATTCATCCATTTTCGCCAACGAGTGTTTCGCCAATGGGTGTTTCAAAAATTTGATTTTCTTGTTATTGAGTAGTCGCCGATGAGTGTTTCGAAAACTTGATATTCATCAGTTTTCGCCGGTGAGTGTTTCGGGAACTTGATATTCATTACTATTCCCCAATGAGGGTTTCGAAAATTTGATTTTCTTGTTTATCAGTTTTCGTCGGTGAGTGTTTCGAAAACATGATATTCATCAGTTTTCGCCAATGAGTGTTTCAAAAACTTCATTTCCTTGTTAATCAGTTTTTGCCGATGAGTGTTTCGAAAACTTGATATTCATCAGTTTTTGCCAGTGAGTGTTTCGAAAATCTGATATTAATCAGTTTTCGCCAATGAGTGTTTTGAAAACTTGATTTTTGTGCTAATCAGTGTTCGCCGATGAGTGTTTCAAAAACTTGATATTCATCAGTTTTCGCCGATGAGTGTTTCGAAAATCTGATATTCATCAGTTTTCGCCAACGAGTGTTTCGAAAACTTGATATTCATCAGTTTTCGCCAATAAGTGTTTCGAAAACTTGATTTTCTTGTTATTCAGTAGTCGCCGATGAGTGTTTCGAAAACTTGATATTCATCAGTTTTCGCCTGTGAGTGTTTCCAAAACTTGATATTAATCAATTTTCGCCAATGAGTGTTTCGAACACTTGATTTTCGTGTTAATCAGTTTTCGCCGATGAGTGTTCTGAAAACTTTATATTCATCAGTTTTCCCCGGTGAGTGTTTCGGAAACTTGATATTCATCAGTTTTCGCCGATGGGTGTTTCGAAAACTTTATATTCATTAGTTTTCACCGGTTAGTGTTTCGAAAAATTGATATTCATCAGTTTTCGCGAAGGAGTGTTTCCAAAACATGATTTTCTTGTTAATAAGTTTTCGCCGATAAGTGTTTCGAAAACTTGATATTCATCAGTTTTCGCCAATGTGTTTCGAATACTTGATTTTCTTGTTAATCAGTTTTCGCCAATGAGTGATTCGAATACTTGATATTGATCAGTTTTCGCCGATGAGTGTTTCGAAAACCTGATATTCATCAGTTTTCGCCGATGAGTGTTTCGAAAACTTGATTTTCGTGATAATCAGTGTTCGCCGATGAGTGTTTCAAAAACATAATATTCATCAGTTTTTGCTGCTGAGTGTTTCGAAAATCTGATATTAATCAGTTTTCGCCATTGAGTGTTTCGAAAACTTGATTTTCGTGTTATTCAGTGTTCGCCGATGAGTGTTTCGAAAACTTGATGTTTTTTAGTTTTCGACGGTGAGTGTTTCGAAAATCTGATATTAATCAGTTTTCACCAATGAGTGTTTCAAAAACTTGATTTTCGTGTTAATCAGTGTTCGCCGATGAGTGTTTCAAAAACTTGATATTCATCAGTTTTCGCCGATGAGTGTTTCGAAAATCTGATATTCATCAGTTTTCGCCAACGAGTGTTTCGAAAACTTGATATTCATCAGTTTTCGCCAATGAGTGATTCGAAAACTTAATTTTCTTGTTATTCAGCAGTCGCCGATGAGTGTTTCGAATACTTGACATTCAACAATTTTCGCCTGTGAGTGTTTCCGAAACTTGATATTCATCAGTTTTCGCCAATGACTGTTTCGAAAACTTGATTTTCTTGTAAATCATTTATCGCCGATGAGTGTTTCGAAAACTTGATAGTCATCAATTTTTGCCGATGAGTGTTCCGAAAACATGATATTCATTAGTATTCGCCGATGAGTGTTTTACAAACTTGATATTCATTAGTTTTCGCCGATGTATGTTTTGGCAACTTGATATTCATCAATTTTCGCCAATGAGTGTTTCGAAAACTTGATTTTTTTGTTAATCAGTTTTCGCCGATGAGTGTTTCGGAAACTTGATATTCATCAGTTTTCGCCAATGTGTTTCGAATACTTGATTTTCTTTTTAATCAGTTTTAGCCAATGAGTGATTCGAATACTTGATATTGATCAGTTTTCGCCGATGAGCAGTTTTCGCCAATGAGTGTTTCGAAAACTTGATTTTCGTGTTAATCAGTGTTCGCCGATGAGTGTTTCGAAAACTTGATATTTTTCAGTTCTCGACGGTGAGTGTTTCGAATATCTGATATTCATCAGTTTTCGCCAACGAGTGTTTCGAAAACTTGATATTCATTAGCTTTCGCCAATGAGTGTTTCGAAAACTTGATTTTCTTATTATTCAGCAGTCGCCGATGAGTGTTTCGAAAACTTGATATTAAACAATTTTCGCCTGTGAGTGTTTCCGAAACTTGATATTTATCAGTTTTTGCTAATGAGTGTTTCGAAAACTTGATATTCATCAATTTTCGCCAATGAGTGATTCGAAAACTTGATTTTTGTGTTAGTCAATGTTCGCCGATGAGTGTTTCGAAAACTTGATATTCATGAGTTTTCGCCGGTGACTGTTTCGAAAACTTGATATTCATCAGTTTTTGCCAATGAGTGTTTCGAAAACTTGATATTCATCAGTTTTCACCGGTGAATGTTTCGGAAACTTGATATTCATCAATTTTCGCCAATGAGTGTTTCGAAAACTTGATTTTCTTGTTAATCAGTTTTCACCAATGACTGATTCGAAAACTTGATATGGATCAGGGTTTGCCGGTGAGTGTTTTGAAAACTTGATATTCATGAGTTCTAACCAATGAGTGTTTCGAAAACTTGATTTTCTTGTTAACCAGTTTTCGCCGATTAGTGTTTCGGAAAGTTGATATTTATCAGTTTTCGCTAATGAGAGTTTCAAAAACTTGATTTTCTTTTTAATCAGTTTTCTTCGGTGAGTGATTCGACAACTTGATATTCAACAGTTTTCGCCGGTGAGTGTTTCGAAAACTTAATGTTTATCAGTTTTCGCCAATGAGTGTTTCGAAACATGATTTTCGTGTCAATCAGTTTTCGCCAATGAGTGTTTCGAAAACTTGATATTCATCCGTTTTCGCCGATTAGTGTTTCGGAAACATGATTTTCATCAGTTTTCGCCAATTAGTGTTTCAAAAACTTGATTTTCTTGTTAATCAGTTTTCCCAGATGAGTGTTTCAAAAACTTCATATTCATCAGTTTTTGCCGGTGAGTATTTCGGAAACATGATATTCATCAGTTTTTGCCATTGAGTGTTTCGAAAACTTGATTTTCTTGTTAATCAGTTCTCGCCGGTGAGTGTTTCGAAAACTTGATATTCATCAGTTTCAAAAACTTGATTTTCTGGTTAATCAGTTTTCGCCAATGAGTGTTTCGAAAACCTGATATTTATCTGTTATTGCCGGTGAGTGTTTCGAAAACTTGTTATTCATCAGTTTTCCCCGGTCAGTGTTTCAAAAACTTGATATTCATCAGTTTTCGCCAACGAGTGTTTCGAAAACTTGATTTTCTTGTTAATCTGTTTTCGCTAATGAGTGTTTTAAAAACTTGATATTCATCAGTTTTCGCCGGTGAGTGTTTCGGAAACATAGTATTCATTAGTTTTCGCCAGTGAGTGTTTCGAAAACTTCATATTCTTGTTAATCAGTTTTTCGCCGATGAGTGTTTTGAAAACTTGATACTCATCAGGTTTCGCCAATATGTGTTTCGAAAACTTGATTTCTTGTTAATTAGTTTTCGCTGGTAAGTGTTTCAAAAACTTGATATTCATCAGTTTTCGCCAATGAGTGTTTTGAAAACTTGATTTTCTTGTTAATCAGTTTTCGTCAGTGAGTGTCTGAAAAACTTGATATTCATCAGTTTTCGCTAATGAGTGTTTCGAAAACTTGATTTTCTTGTTAATTTGTTTTCGCAGGTGAGTGTCTCGAAAACTTAATATTCATCAGTTTTTGCCAATGAGTGTTTCGAAGACTTGATTTTCTTGTTAATCAGTTTTTGCCAATGAGTGTTTTGAAAACATGGTATTCATCAGTTTTCGCCGGTGATTGTTTCGAAAAATTGATATTCATCAGTTTTAGCCAACCAGTGTTTCCAAAACTTGATATTCATCAGTTTTCGCCAATAAGTGTTTCGAAAACTTGATTTTCTTGTTATTTTGTAGTCGCCGATGAGAATTTCGAAAACTTGATTTTCTTGTTAATCAGTTTTTGCCGATGAGTGTTTCGAAAACTTCATATTTATTAGTTTTCGCCGGTGAGTGTTTCCGAAACATGATATTCATCAGTTTTCGCCAATGAGTGTTTCAAAAACTGGATATTCATCAGTTTTCGCCAATGAATGTTTCAAAAACTTGATTTTCTTGTTATTCAGTAGTTGCCGATGAGTGTTTCAAAAACTTGATATTCATCAGTTTTCGATGGTGAGTGTTTAGAAAACTTGATATTAATCAGTTTTCGCCAGTGAGTGTTTCGAAAACTTGATATTCATTAGTTTTCGCCGGTGAGTGTTTAGAAAACTTGATATTCATCAGTTTTTGCCAATGAGTGTTTCGAAAAATTGATTTTCTAGTTAATCTGTTTTCGTTAGTTAGTGTTTCGAAAACATGATATTCATCAGTTTTCGCCAATGAGTGTTTCGAAAACACGATTTTCTTGTTAAACAGTTTTTGCCGATGAGTATTTCGAAAACTTGATATTCATCAGTTTTTGCCAATGAGTGTTTCAAAAACTTGATTTTCTTGTTAATCAGTTGTCGCCGATGAGTGTTTCGAAAACTTGATATTCATCAGTTTTCGCCGGTGAGTGTTTAGAAAACTTGATATTAATCAGTTTTCGCCAGTGAGTGTTTCGAAAACTTGATATTCATTAGTTTTCGCCGGTGAGTGTTTAGAAAACTTGATATTCATCAGTTTTTGCCAATGAGTGTTTCGAAAAATTGATTTTCTAGTTAATCTGTTTTCGTTAGTTAGTGTTTCGAAAACATGATATTCATCAGTTTTCGCCAATGAGTTTTTCGAAAACATGATTTTCTTGTTAATCAGTTTTCGCCGATGAGTGTTTCGAAAACTTGAAATTCATCAATTTTCGCCGATGAATGTTTCGAAAACTTGATATTCATTAATTTTCGCCAATGAGTGTTCCGAAAACTTGATATTCTTGTTGATCAGTTTTCCCCGGTGAGTGTTTCGAAAACTTGATATTCATCAGTTTTCGCCAATATGTGTTCCGAGAACATGATTTCTTCTTAATTAGTTTTCACCGGTCAGTGTTTCGAAAACTTGATATTCATTAATTTTCACAAATGAGTGTTTTAAAAACTTGATTTACTTGTTAATCAGTTTTCGCCGGTGAGTGTCTCGAAAACTTGATATTCATCAGTTTTCGCCAATGAGTGTTTCAAAAACTTGATTTTCTTGTTAATCAGTTTTCGTCGGTGAGTGTCTCGAAAACTTAATATTCATCAATTTTCGCCAATGAGTGTTTCGAAGACTTGATTTTCTGGTTAATCAGTTTTCGCCGATGAGTGTTTCAAAAACTTGATATTCATCAGTTTTCGCCGGTGAGTATTTCGAAAAATTGATATTCATCAGTTTTAGCCAACGAGTGTTTCCAAAACTTGATATTCATCAGTTTTCGTAGATTAGTGTTTCGGAAACATGATATTCATCAGTTTTCACCAATGAGTGTTTCGAAAATTGGTTTTCTTCTTAATCAGTTTTCGCCAATGAGTATTTTGAATACTTGATATTGATCAGTTTTCGCCGATGAATGTCTCGAAAACTTGATATTCATCAGTTTTCCGCCAATGAGTGTTTCGAAAATTTAATTTTCTTGTTAATTAGTTTTCGCCAATGAGTATTTTGAATACTTGATATTGATCAGTTTTCGCCGATGAGTGTTTCGAAAACTTGATATTCATCAGTTTTCGCCTATGAGTGTTTCGAAAACTTGATTTTCGTGTTAATCTGTGTTCACCGATGAGCGTTTCAAAAACTTGATATTCATCAGTTTTTGCCGGTGAGTGTTTCGAAAACTTGATATTCATCAGTTTTTGGCAATGCGTGATTCGAAGACTTGATTTTGTTGTTAATTACTTTTCGCCGTTGAGTGTTTCGGAAACTTGATGTTCATCAGTTTTCGCCGTTGAGTTTCTTAAAAACTTGATATTCATCAGTTTTCGCCGATGATTGTTTCGAAAACCTTATTTTATTGTTAATTAATCTTCGCCGTTGAGTGTATCGGAAATTAGACATTCACCAATTTTCACCGATGCGTGTTTCGAAAACTTGATATTCATCAGTTTTCACCGATGAGTGTTCCGAAAACTTGATATTCATCAGTTTTCGCCAATGAGGGATTCAAAAACTTGATTTTCTTGTCAATCAGATTTCGTTGGTGAATGTTTCGAAAACCTGATATTCATCAGTTTTCGCCAATGAGTGTTTCCAAAGCTTGATGTTCTAGTAAATCAATTTTCGCCAATGAGTGTTTCGAAAACTTGATATTCATCAATTTTCGCCGATGAGTGTTTCGAAAACTTAATATGCATTAATGTTCGCTGGTAAGTGTTTCGAAAAATTGATATTCATCAGTTTTCACCAATGAGTGCTTCCAAAACTTGAATTTCTTGTTAATGAGTTTTCGTCGATGAGTGTTTCAAAAACGTTATATTCAACGGTTTTCGCCGATGAGTGTTTCGAAAACTTGATTTTCTTATTAAGCAATTTTCGTGGATTAGTGTCTCGAAAACTTAATATTCATCAGTTTTCGCCAATGAGTGTTTCGAGAACTTGATTTTCATGTTAATCAATTTTCGGCGATGAGTGTTTCGAAAACTTGATATTCATCAGTTTTCGCCGATGAGTGTTTCGAAAAATTGATATTCATCAGTTTTCGCCGGTGAGAGTTTCGGAAACTTGATATTCATCAGTTTTCGCCAATAAGTGTTTCGAAAACATGATTTTCTAGTTAATCAGTAGTCGCCGATGAGTGTTTCGAAAAATTGATTTTCTGGTTAATCAGTTTTCGCCGATGAGTGTTTCAAAAACATGATATTCATCAGTTTTCGCCGGTGAGTGTTTCGGAAACCTGATATTCTTCAGTTTTCGCGAACGAGTGTTTCGAAAAGTTAATTTTCTTGTTAACCATTTTTCGCCGGTTAATGTTTCGAAAACTTGATATTCATCAGTTTTTGCCATTGAGAGTTTCGAAAACTTGATTTTCATGTTAATCAATTTTGGCCGATGAGTGTTTCGGAAACATGATATTCATCAATTTTCGCCAATGAGTGTTTTAAAAACTTAATTTTCTTGTTAATCAGTTTTCGCCGATGAATGTTTCGAAAACTTGATATTCATTAGTTTTTGCCAATGAGTGTTTCAAAAACTTGATTTTCTTGTTAATCAAATTTCGCCGGTTAGTGTTTCAGAAACTTGATATTCTTTAGTTTTCGCCAATGAGTGTTTCAAAAACATGATTTTCTTGTTAATTAATTTTTGCAGATGAGTGTTTTAAAAACTTGATATTCATCAGTTTTTACCAATGAGTGTTTCAAAAACTTGATTTTCTTGTTAATCAATTTTTGCCGATGAGTGTTTCGAAAACTTGATATTCATCAGTTTTCGCCAATGATTGTTTCGAAAACTTGATTTTCATTAGTTTTCACCAGTGAGTGTTTTAAAAACATGATTTTCTTGTTAATGAGGTTTCGCCGATGAGTGTTTCGAAAACTTGATATTCATTAGTTTTCGCCAATGAGTGTTTCGAAAACTTGATTTTCTTGTTAATTCGTTTTCGCCAATGACTATTTCGAAAACTTGATTTTCTAGTTAATCATTTTTCGCCGATGAGTGTTTTCGAAAACATGATATTCATCAGTTTTCTCCAGTGACTGTTTCGAAAACTTGATATTCTTCAGTTTTCGCCAACGAGTGTTTCCAAAACTTGATATTCATCAGTTTTCGCCAATGAGTGTTTCGAAAACTTGATTTTCTTGTTATTCAGTGGTCGTCGATGAGTGTTTCGAAAACTTGATTTTCTTGTTAATCAGTTTTCGCCGATGAGTGTTTCGAAAACTTGATTTTCATCAGTTTTCGCCAATGAGTGTTTCGAAAACTTGATTTTCTTGTTAATCTGTTCTCGCCGATGAGTGTTTCGAAAACTTGATATTCATCAGTTTTCGCCAACGATTGTTTCGAAAACTTGATTTTCTTGTTAATAAGAATTCGGCGACGAGTGTTTTGAAAACTTGATATTCATTTGTTTTCGCCAATGAGTGTTTCGGAAACTTGATATTCGTTAGTTTTCGCCATTGAGTGTTTCGAAAACTTGATTTTCTTGTTCTTCAGTTTTCGTCGGTGAGTGTTTCGAAAACTTGATTTTCTTGTTAATCAGTTTTGGCCGATGAGTGATTTGAAAACTTGATATTCATCTGTTTTCGCCATTGAATGTATCAAAAACTTGATATTCACCAGTTTTCGTCAATGAGTGTTTCAAAAACATGAATTTCTTGTTAATCAGTTTTCGCCGATGAGCGTTTCGAAAACTTGATATTCAACAGTTTTTGCCAGTGAGTGTTTCGAAAACTTGATATTGATTAGTTTTCGCCGGTGAGTGTTTCGAAAACCAGATATTCATCAGTTTTTGCCGATGAGTGTTTCGAAAACTTGATTTTCTTGTTAATCAGCTTTTGCCTGTGACTGTTTCGAAAACTTGATATTCATTAGTTTTCGCCAATGAGTGTTTCGAAAACTTGATTTTCTTGTTAACCAGTTTTCGCCAATGACGGTTTCGAAGACTTGATTTTCTTGTTAATCAATTTTCGCCGATGAGTGTTTCGAAAACATGATATTCATCAGTTTTCGCCGGTGAGTGTTTCGATAAATTGATATTCATCAGTTTTAGCCAACGAGTGTTTCCAAAACTTGATATTCATCAGTTTTCGCCAATGAGTGTTTCGAAAACTTGATTTCTTGTTATTCAGTGGTCGTCGATGAGTGTTTCGAAAACTTGATTTTCTTGTTAATCAGTTTTCGCCGATGAGTGTTTCGAAAACTTGATTTTCATCAGTTTTCGCCAATGAGTGTTTCGAAAACTTGATTTTCTTGTTAATCTGTTCTCGCCGATGAGTGTTTCGAAAACTTGATATTCATCAGTTTTCGCCAACGATTGTTTCGAAAACTTGATTTTCTTGTTAATAAGAATTCGGCGACGAGTGTTTTGAAAACTTGATATTCATTTGTTTTCGCCAATGAGTGTTTCGGAAACTTGATATTCGTTAGTTTTCGCCATTGAGTGTTTCGAAAACTTGATTTTCTTGTTCTTCAGTTTTCGTCGGTGAGTGTTTCGAAAACTTGATTTTCTTGTTAATCAGTTTTGGCCGATGAGTGATTTGAAAACTTGATATTCATCTGTTTTCGCCATTGAATGTATCAAAAACTTGATATTCACCAGTTTTCGTCAATGAGTGTTTCAAAAACATGAATTTCTTGTTAATCAGTTTTCGCCGATGAGCGTTTCGAAAACTTGATATTCAACAGTTTTTGCCAGTGAGTGTTTCGAAAACTTGATATTGATTAGTTTTCGCCGGTGAGTGTTTCGAAAACCAGATATTCATCAGTTTTTGCCGATGAGTGTTTCGAAAACTTGATTTTTTTGTTAATCAGCTTTTGCCTGTGACTGTTTCGAAAACTTGATATTCATTAGTTTTCGCCAATGAGTGTTTCGAAAACTTGATTTTCTTGTTAACCAGTTTTCGCCAATGACGGTTTCGAAGACTTGATTTTCTTGTTAATCAATTTTCGCCGATGAGTGTTTCGAAAACATGATATTCATCAGTTTTCGCCGGTGAGTGTTTCGATAAATTGATATTCATCAGTTTTAGCCAACGAGTGTTTCCAAAACTTGATATTCATCAGTTTTCGCCAATGAGTGTTTCGAAAACTTGATTTTCTTGTTATTCAGTGGTCGTCGATGAGTGTTTCGAAAACTTGATTTTCTTGTTAATCAGTTTTCGCCGATGAGTGTTTCGAAAACTTGATTTTCATCAGTTTTCGCCAATGAGTGTTTCGAAAACTTGATTTTCTTGTTAATCTGTTCTCGCCGATGAGTGTTTCGAAAACTTGATATTCATCAGTTTTCGCCAACGATTGTTTCGAAAACTTGATTTTCTTGTTAATAAGAATTCGGCGACGAGTGTTTTGAAAACTTGATATTCATTTGTTTTCGCCAATGAGTGTTTCGGAAACTTGATATTCGTTAGTTTTCGCCATTGAGTGTTTCGAAAACTTGATTTTCTTGTTCTTCAGTTTTCGTCGGTGAGTGTTTCGAAAACTTGATTTTCTTGTTAATCAGTTTTGGCCGATGAGTGATTTGAAAACTTGATATTCATCTGTTTTCGCCATTGAATGTATCAAAAACTTGATATTCACCAGTTTTCGTCAATGAGTGTTTCAAAAACATGAATTTCTTGTTAATCAGTTTTCGCCGATGAGCGTTTCGAAAACTTGATATTCAACAGTTTTTGCCAGTGAGTGTTTCGAAAACTTGATATTGATTAGTTTTCGCCGGTGAGTGTTTCGAAAACCAGATATTCATCAGTTTTTGCCGATGAGTGTTTCGAAAACTTGATTTTCTTGTTAATCAGTTTTTGCCTGTGACTGTTTCGAAAACTTGATATTCATTAGTTTTCGCCAATGAGTGTTTCGAAAACTTGATTTTCTTGTTAATCAGTTTTCGCCAATGACGGTTTCGAAGACTTGATTTTCTTGTTAATCAATTTTCGCCGATGAGTGTTTCGAAAACATGATATTCATCAGTTTTCGCCGGTGAGTGTTTCGATAAATTGATATTCATCAGTTTTAGCCAACGAGTGTTTCCAAAACTTGATATTCATCAGTTTTCGCCAATGAGTGTTTCGAAAACTTGATTTTCTTGTTATTCAGTGGTCGTCGATGAGTGTTTCGAAAACTTGATTTTCTTGTTAATCAGTTTTCGCCGATGAGTGTTTCGAAAACTTGATTTTCATCAGTTTTCGCCAATGAGTGTTTCGAAAACTTGATTTTCTTGTTATTCAGTTTTCGTCGGTGAGTGTTTCGAAAACTTGATTTTCTTGTTAATCAGTTTTCGCCGATGAGTGTTTCGAAAACTTGATATTCATCTGTTTTCGCCATTGAATGTATCAAAAACTTGATATTCACCAGTTTTCGTCAATGAGTGTTTCAAAAACATGAATTTCTTGTTAATCAGTTTTCGCCGATGAGCGTTTCGAAAACTTGATATTCAACAGTTTTTGCCAGTGAGTGTTTCGAAAACTTGATATTCATCAGTTTTTTCCAATGAGTGTTTCGAAAACTTGATTTTCTTGTTCATTAGTTTTTGCCAATGAGTGTTTTGAAAACTTGATATTCATCAGTTTTCGCCAACGAGTGTTTTGAAACCTTGATTTTCTAGTTAATCAGTTTTCGCCAATGAGTGTTTAGAAAACTTGATATTTCATCAGTTTTCGTCGGTGAGTGTTTCGAAAACTTGATATTCATCAGTTTTCGCCTATGAGTGTTTCAAAGAATTGATTTTCTTGTTAATCAGTTGTCGCCGATGAGTGTTTAGAAAACTTGATATTCATCAGTTTTCGCCAATGAGTGTTTCGAAAACTTGATTTTCTTGTCAATCAGTTTTCACCGATGAGTTTTTAGAAAACTTGATATTCATGAGTATTCATCGGTGAGTGTTTCGAAAACTTGATATTCATAAGTTTTCGCCAATGAGTGTTTCGAAAACTTGATTTTCTTGTTATTCAGTAGTTGTCGATGAGTGTTTCGAAAACTTGATATTCATCAGTTTTCGCCGGTGAGTGTTTCTGAAACTTGATATTCATCAGTTTTCGCAAATGAGTGTTTCGAAGATTTAATTTTCTTGTTAATCAGTTTTCGCCAATGAGTGTTTCGAATACTTGATATTGATTAGTTTTCGCCGATGAGTGTTTCGAAAACATGATATTCATCAGTTTTTGCCTATGAGTGTTTCGAAAACTTGATTTTCATGTTATTCAGTAGTCGTTGAGGAGAGTTTCGAAAACATGATATTCATCAATTTTCGCCGGTGAGTGTTTCCAAAACTTGATATTCATCAGTTTTTGCAAATGAGTGTTTCGAAAATTTGATTTTCTTTTTAATCAGTTTTCGCCATTGAGTGTTTCGTATACTTGATATTGATCAATTTTCGCCGATAAGTGTTTCGAAAACTTGATTTTCATGTTAATTAGTTTTCGCCGGTGAGTATTTCGAAAACTTGATATTCATCAGTTTTTTGCCAATAAATGTTTCCAAAACTTGATTTTCTTGTTAATTAGTTTTTGCCGATGCGTGTTTCAAAAACTTCATATTCATCAGTTTTCGCCGGTGAGTGTTTCGAAAACTTGATATTCATCAGTTTTCGCCAATGAGTGTTTCGAAAACTTGATTTTCTTGTTAATCAGTTTTCGCCGGTGAGTGTTTCGAAAAGTTGATATTCATCAGTTTTCGCCAATGAGTGTTTCGAAAACTTGATTTTCTTGTTAATCAGTTTTCGCCGGTGAGTGTTTCGAAAACTTGATATTCATCAGTTTTCGCCGATTAGTGTTTCGGAAACATTATATTCATCAGTTTTTCCAATTGAGTGTTTCGAAAACTTGATTTTCTTGTTAATCAGTTTTCGTCAGTGAGTGTTTCGAAAACTTGATTTTCTTGTTAATCAGTTTTTGCCGATGAGTGATTCGAAAACATGACATTCATCAGTTTTTGCCGGTGAGTGTTTCTAAACTTGATTTTCTTGTTAATCAGTTTTCGCCGGTGAGTGTATCAAAAACTTGATATTCACTAGTTTTCGCCAATGAGTGTTTCAAAAACTTGAATTTCTTCTTAATCGTTTTCGCCGATGAGCGTTTCGAACACTTGATATTCATCAGTTTTTGCCGGTGAGTGTTTCGAAAACTGGATATTCATCAGTTTTTGCCAATGAGTGTTTCGAAAACTTGATTTTCTTGTTAATCAGTTTTTGCCGATGAGTGTTTTGAAAACTTGATATCCATCAGTTTTCTCCGGTGAGTGTTTCGAAAACTTGATATTCATCATTTTTCGCCAATGAGTGTTTTGAAAACTTGATTTTCTTGTTAATCAGTTTTCACCGATGAGTGTTTCAAAAACATGATATTCATCAGTTTTCGCCGGTGGGTGTTCCGAAAACTTGATATTCATCAGCTTTCGCCGTTGAGTGTTTCGAAATCTTGATTTTCTTGTTAATCAGATTTCGACGATGAGTGTTTCAAAAACATGATATTCATCAGTTTTTGCCAATGAGTGCTTTGAAAACTTGGTTTTCATGTCAATTAGTTTTTGCCATTAGTGTTTCAAAAACTTGATATTCATCAGTTTTCACCAATGAGTGTTTTGAAAACTTTATTTTCTTATTAATTAGTTTTCGCCAGTGAGTGTTTCGAAAACTTGATATTCATTAGTTTTCGCCAATGAGTGTTTCGAAAACTTGATTTTGTTGTTAATCAGGTTTCGCCGTTGAGTTTTTCGGAGACTTGATATTCAACAATCTATTCCAACGAGTGTTTCGAAAACATGATTTTCTTGTTAATCAATTTTCGCCGATGAGTGTTTCGAAAACTTGATATTCATCAGTTTTCTCCGATGAGTGTTTCGAAAACATGATATTCATCAGTTTTAGCCGATTAGTGTGTCGGAAACTTGATATTCATTAGTTTTCGCCAATGAGTGTTTTGAAAACTTGATTTTCTTGTTAATCAGTTTTCGCGGATGACTATTTCGAAAACTTGATATTCATCAGTTTTCGCCAATGAGTGTTCCGAAAATATCATTTTGTTTTTAATCAGTTTTCACCAATGAGTGTTTCAAAAACTTTATATTCATCAGTTTTCGTCGGTGAGTGTTTCGAAAACTTGATATTCATTTGTTTTCGCCAATGAGTGTCTCGAAAACTTGATTTTATTGTTAATCAGTTTTCGCTGATGAGTGTTTTGAAAACTTGATATTCATCACTTTTCGCCGGTAAGTGTTTCGAAAACTTGACATTAATCAGTTTTCGCCAATAAGCGTTTTGAAAACTTGATATTCATAAGTTTTCGCCAATGAGTGTTTCGAAAACTTGATTTGCTTGTTAATCAGTTTTCGCCGGTGAGTGTTCGAAAACTTAATTTTCATCAGATTTCGCCAATTAGTTTTTCGAAAACTTGATTTTTTTGTTAATCTGTTTTCCCGATGAGTGTTTTGAAAACTTGATATTCATTAGTTTTCGCCGATGAGTGTTTCGGAAACTTAATATTTATCAGTTTTCACCAATGAGTATTTTGAAAACTTGATTGTCTTGTTAATCATTTTCGCCGATTGGTGTTTCAAAAACTTGCAATTCATTAGTTTTCGCCAATGAGTGTTCCGAAAACTTGATTTTCTTGTTAATCACTTTTCACCGATGAGTGTTTCGAAAACTTGATATGCACCACTTTTCGTTGGTGAGTGTTTCAAAAACTTGATATTCATCTATTTTTGCCAATGAGTGTTTCGAAAACTTGATTTTCTCGTTAATCAGTTTTCGCCGATGTGTGTTTCGAAAACTTGATATTCATCAGTTTTCGCCAATGAGTGTTCCGAAAACATGATTTTCTTGTTAATCACTTTTCGCCGATGAGTGTTTCGAAAACATGATATGCATCAGTTTTCGCTAGTGAGTGTTTCAAAAACTTGATTTCATCTGTTTTCGCCAATGAGTGTATCGAAAGCTTGATTTTCTTGTTAATCAGTTTTCGCCGATGTGTGTTTCGAAAACTTGATATTCATCAGTTTTCGCTGGTGAGTGTTTCAAAAACTTGATATTCAACTGTTTTCGCCAATGAGTGTTTCGAAAACTTGACTTTCTTGTTAATCAAATTTTGCCGATGAGTGTTTCGAAAACTTGATATTCATCAGTTTTCGCCAATGAGTGTTTCGAAAACTTGATATTAATCATCTTTCGGCAATAAGTGTTTTGAAAACATCATATTCATCAGTTTTTGCAAATGAGTGTTTCAAAAACTTGATTTTCTTGTTAATCAGTTTTCGCCGATGAGTGTTTCGAAAACTTGATATTCATCAGTTTCCGCCCGTGAGTGTTTCGGAAACATGATATCCATCAGTTTTCGCCTGTGAAGGTTTTGAAAACTTGATTTACTTGTTAATCATGTTTCGCCGGTGAGTGTTTCGAAAACTTCATATTCATGAGTTTTCCCCAATGACTGTTTCGAAAACTTGAATTTCTTGTTAAGGATGTTTTACCTATGAGTTTTGAAAACTTTATATTCATAAGTTTTCGCAAGTGAGTGTTTCGAAAACTTG
>JAAIUW010000260.1:0-38130 GCA_014851425.1 Senna tora | reverse complement strand
TCGAAACACTCATCGGCGAAAAACTGATTAACAAGAAAATCAAGTTTTCAAAACACTAATTGGCGAAAACTAATGAATGTCAAGTTTTCGAAACACTCACCGGCGAAAACTGATGAATATGAAGATTTCGAAACACTCACTGCGAATACTAATTAACAAGAAAATCAAGTTTTCGAAACACCCATTAGCAAAAACTTAGGAATATCAAGTTTTCGAAACACTCACCGGCGAAAACTGATGGATATCATGTTTTAGAAACAATCACCGGCGAAAACTGATCAACAAGAAAATCAAGTTTTCGAAACACTCATTGGCGAAAACTGATGAATATCACGTTACCGAAACACTTATCGGCGAAAGCTGAGAAATATCAAGTTTTCGAAACACTAATTGGCGAACACTGATGAATATCAATTTTTTGAAGCAATCATCGGCGGAAACTTATTAACAAGAAAGTCATGTTTTCGAAAGACTTATTGGTGAAAAGTGATGAATATCATCTTTTTAAAATAATTACCAGCAAAAACCAATGAATATCATGTTTTCAAAACATCCATCGGTGAAAACTGATTAACAAGAAAATGACATTTTCGAAACACCCATTATGTAAAACTTAGGAATAATATGTTTTCGAAACTCTCACCGGACAAAACTGAGTATCAAGAAAATCAAGTTTTCGATACAGTTATTTGTGAAAACTGATGAATATCTCGTTTTCGAAACACTCTCTGCGAAAAGTGATGAATATGAAGTTTTCGAAACACTCACCGGCGAAAACTGATGAATATCAAGTTTTCGAAACACTAACTGGCGAAAACTAATGAATATCATGTTTTCGAAACACTCACCGGTGAAAACTAATAAACAAGAAAATCATGTTTTCGAAACACTCATCGGCAAAAACTGATGAATATCAAGTTTCCGAAACACTCACCGGCGAAAACTGATGAATATCAAGTTTTCGAAACACTCATCGGTAAAAATTGATTAACAAGAAAATCAAGTTTTCGAAACACTCATTGGTGAAAACTAATGAATATCAAGTTTCCGAAACACTCATTGGCGAAAACTGATGAATATCAAGTTTTCGAAACACTCATTGGCGAAAACTGATTAACAAGAAAATCAAGTTTTCGAAAAACTCATTGGCTAAAACTGATGAATATCAAGTTTTCGAAAAACTCACCGGCGAAAACTGATGATTATCAAGTTTTCGAAACACTCATCGGCGAAAACTGATTAACAAGAAAATGAAGTTTTCGAAACACTCATTGGGGAAAACCAATGAATATCAAGTGTCCGAAACACTCACCGGCAAAAATTGATGAATATAAAGTTTTCGAAACACTCATCGGCGAAACCTGATTAACAAAAAATCAAGTTTTCGGAACACTCATTGGCGAAAACTGATGAATATCAAGTTTCCGAAACACTCACCGGCAAAAACTGATGAATATCAAGTTTTTGTAATACTCATCGGGAGAAAACTGATTAGCAAAAAAATCAAGTTTTCGAAACACTCATTGGCGAAAACTGATGAATATCTAGTTTCCGAAACACTAATCGGTTAAAACTGATGAATATCAAGTTTTCGAAACACTCATCGGCAAAAACTGATTAACAAGAAAATCAAGTTTTTGAAACACTCATTGGCGAAAACTGATGAATATCATGTTTTCGAAACACTCACCAACAAAAACTAATGAATATTAAGTTTCCGAAACACTCATCGGCGAAAATTGATTAACAAGAAAATCAAGTTTTCGAAACACTCATTGGCGAAAATTGATGAATATGAAGTTTTCGAAACACTCTCCGGCAAAAATTGATGAATATGAAGTTTTCGAAATACTCATTGGCGAAAACTGATGAATATCAAGTTTTCGAAACACTCACCGGCAAAAATTGATGAATTTGAAGTTTTCGAAACACTCATCAGCAGAATTGATTAACAAGAAAAACAAGTTTTTGAAACACTCATTGGCGAAAACTGATCAATATCAAGTTTCCGAAACACTCATCGGCAAAAACTGATAAATTTGAAGTTTTTGAAACACTCATCGGCAAAAACTTATTGACAAAAAAATCAAGTTTTCGAAACAATCATTGGCGAAAATTGATGAATATCAAGTTATCGAAAAACTCACCGCCGAAAACTAATGATTATCAAGTTTTCGAAACACTCATATGCGAAAACTGATTAACAAGAAAAGCAAGTTGTCGAAACACTCATTGGCGAAAACTGATGAATATCAAGTTTCAAAACACTCACCGGCAAAAACTGATGAATATTAAGTTTTCGAAACACTCATCGACGAAAACTGATTAACGAGAGACTCAAGTTTTCGAAACACTCATTAGCGAAAACTGATGAATATCAAGTTTCCGAAACACTAGTCGGCGAAAACTGAGGAATATCAAGTTTTCGAAACACTCATCGGCGAAAACTGATTAACAAGAAAATCAGTTTTTGAAACACTCATTGCCGAACACTGATGAATATCAAGTGTTTGAAACAGTCACCGGCGAAAACTGATTAACAAGAAAATCAAGTTTTTGAAACACTCATTGGCGAAAACTGATGATTGTCAAGTTTTCGAAACGCTTATCGGTGAAAACTGATGAATATCAAGTTTTCAAAACACTCATCGGTGAAAACTGATGAACAAGAAAATCAAGTTTTCGAAACACTCATTGGCGAAAACTAATGAATATCAAGTTTTCAAAACACTAATCGGCGAAAACTGATGAATATCAAGTTTTCGAAACACTCATCGGCAAAAACTTATTGACAAAAAAATCAAGTTTTCGAAACAATCATTGGCGAAAACTGATGAATATCAAGTTTTCGAAAAACTCACCGCCGAAAACTAATGATTATCAAGTTTTCGAAATACTCATAGGCGAAAACTGATTAACAAGAAAATCAAGTTTTTGAAACACTCATTGGCGAAAACTGATGAATATCATGTTTCCAAACACTCATCGGGGAAAACTGATGAATATCAAGTTTTCGATACACTCATCAGCGAAAACTGATTAACAAGAAAATCAAGTTTTCGAAACACTCATTGGCGAAAACTGATGAATATCAAGATTCCGAAACACTAATCGACGAAAACTGATGAATATCAAGTTTTCAAAACCCTCATCGGCGAAAACTGATTAACAAGAAAATCAAGTTTTCGAAACACTCATTGGCGAACATTGATGAATATCGAGTTTTCGAAACACTCACTTGCCAAAACTGATTAACAACAAAATCATGTTTTTGAAACACTCATTGGCAAAAACTGATGATTATCAAGTTTTTGAAAGACTCACCGGCGAAAACTGAGGAATATCAAGCTTTTGAAACACTCATCGGCGAAAACTGATTAACAAGAAAATCAAGTTTTCGAAACAATCATTGGCGAAAATCGATGAATATCAAGTTTCTGAAACACTCACCGGAAAAAACAGATAAATATCAAGTTTCCGAAACACTAATCGACGAAAACTGATGAATATCAAGTTTTCGAAACACTCATTGGCGAAAACTGATTAACAAGAAAAACAAGTTTTCGAAACACTCATTGGCGAAAATTGATGAATATGAAGTTTTCGAAACATCACCTACGAAAACTGATGAATAACAAATTTTCGAAACACTCATCGACGAAAACTGATTAATAAAAAAATCAAGTCTTCGAAACACTCATGGGCGGAAACTGATGAATATCAAGTTTTGGAAACACTCACCAGCGAAAACTGATGAATAACAAATTTTCGAAACACTCATCGGCGAAAATTGATTAACAAAAAAATCATGTTTTCGAAACACTCATTGGCGAAAAATGATGAATATCAAGTTTCCAAATCACTAATCGGAGAAAACTGATGAATTTCAAGTTTTCAGAACACTCATCGGCGAAAACTGATTAACAAGAAAATCAAGTTTTTGAAATACTCAATGGCGAACACTGATGAATATCAAGTGTTAGAAACACTCACCGGCGAAAACTAATTAACAAGATAATCAAGTTTTCGAAATACTCATTGGCGAAAATTGATGTATATCAAGTTTTCGAAACACTCACCGGCGAAAATTGATGAATATCAAGTTTTCGAAACACTCATCGGCGAAAATTGATTAACAAGAAAATCATGTTTTTAAAACACTCATTGGCGAAAATTGATGAATATCATGATTTTAAAACACTCACCGGCAAAAACTAATGAATATCAAGTTTTCGAAACACTCATCGGCAAAAATTAATTAACAAGAAAATCATGTTTTTGAAACACTCATTGGCGAAAACTGATGAATATCAAGTTTTCGAAACACTCATCGGTAAAAATTGAGGAATATCAAGTTTTTGAAACACTCATCGATGAAAACTGATTAACAAGAAAATCAAGTTTTTGAAACACTCATTGGCGAAAACTGATGAATATCAAGTTTCCGAAACACTCACCGGCGAATATTGATGAATATGAAAAATGGAAACTCAACTTTGACCAAAAAGTCAAAGTGTTGACTTTTCTAAGTTGTTGACTTTTATGTTGACTTTTCTTTAATTTGTTTGACTTTTTGATTTTTGAGTGTTTGGATGTGTTTGCCATTGTTTTTGTTTGTAATTAAGTTTATGAAACCCTAACTAGAGGTTAAGAGACCCAAAAACCAGAGAAAAATGACCACAGGAACCCTAACCCTAACCCTAGGGACTATATTGTAAAGAATAAGTTAGTTTTAACCCTTTTCTTTAATGAGTGAAATAGGGCAGAAAAGACCTATTTGACCCTAGAAAGATACCCTAGGACACTCTAGAGATACCCTAAGACCTAGCTAAGGGACCCCAACCTCAAGAAAAGTCCTGAAAGGACACTTTTTTTTCAGTGAAAATTCAGGACTAAAATGAAAGAACTGAAAAATGAGAGCTTTAGCCCTTTTAGCTTACTTAAGGCCTAAGGAAGCCCAATTTAATCACTTAGAGACACCCTAAACTCTCCTACATAATGCCAGCCATGAATTTAATCAAAAACAAACACAATTAGGTGAGTGAGATATTTTAAAAGTGCCAATAAATAAGAAACTTATAAGAAATTAATCCCTTTTAATGCCTTTAAGAGCTTGTAACCGAATTTACTAGTTTTAAAGCCAATTAAAGACCCAATCAAGGTAGTTACTACACCCAGCAACTTAAGTAAGCAGAATACAAGGTTAAAATTTAGTGAATTGAGTCTGGAAACCCGAGGCTATATGAGGTGTAGCTTAAATTAAGCAAGCTCCTAAGCATTAACCACTAATGCACCTAGATTAAGGCCTACCCGAGACCTAAGTAACTAATCACCCACCCAAACAAGCCCTTAAGTTGCCAGCACACCCTTAATAGGTGTCCTAACACTAACCCACGAAGCCACATCCAGCTAACACCTAATCCCCCTAATAATTAGATTTTCACATGGCTTAAGGATTATATAAGGAAGGAAACCGGTTGAGAGAGGGCATTAGTAGGCAAAACGAAAAACCAGACCTGAGAGTTGTGTGTTGAGGATTCAGGAAGGTAGTTGGAGCTGGGGATTCGAGAGTTAGCAGCTGGAGGAAGAGATAGGAGCTGAAAGTTCACACTCACCCACACACCAAAATTCTACTCTGTCTCCACCAATTTGCCCAAGCCGTTCAGAGGTCCAAATCCGTGTTTCTTCTTCTGGAGATCAAGGTAACATAGTGTTACCCTTCCTTCTCCATCACTGAGCCAAGAGCATCCACCAAAAACGGTGGTATGAGCCTCTATGACTCATTTTCCCGAGGCTGCCACAGAATGCCCTGTTTTGGGCAGTGAAGCTTCCATGAGGCATATCTCCTTCATCTGTTATCCAATTTGTGCGTGTGAGTGGTCATTAGAAAGCTAAGAAGATAATATTTTAAATCCCCTCAATGCATGCATGATCAGAGGCTTCCGTACAGGGGTTTAGAGCCTCGAAAGATTGTGAATTTTCTGCTAAAATTGTTGTTTTTCTGATGTTGTATTGTATGCTTGCTGAATTTGTTATCTCTCGTGTTCTGAGTCTTGAGTTGAGTAGGAATGGTCAGGAAAAGGTATTTAGAACCTCAAGGTGGTAGGAACTTGCTGTGAGTACTCAGATAAGCTACGGGTACAAAATCGAAATCCTCAATATTTAAACTAAATATTGTGCTTCACTGAAAAACTGCACTTGTTTTCCTTACTTCTGCCATTTCTGTAAAGTTGCTTCTTTTCCTTGTTACTTTGCTGAAAATTGGTAATTGGTAAGTTTTCTTTTTTAGCATTGGAATAATGCAGAAATGGGAAGAAAACAGAAAAGAAAATTTTCAGTGATGCAGCAAGATTTGAACTTGTGGGAGGGATGAATCTTTTGAAACAAAATGGTTGGTAAATCACCCTTTAAGCATTGCTGGGAGGTAGGTGTGTGCTTCACCATGTATTTTCTGTTTCTCCTCAGAAGCTACATGCTGAAATTGACCTACCTACTTGCTAAATTGCTGTTTGAAACACATAAAAACTAAGGAAGAATTAAATTCTGAATTTGGGTGAAAAACTTAAGTTTGGTTAAAAGTGAGGAGTCAAGCCTGTGATTTCTGTTAAGAGTGCATCTTGTAAGTGTCCTAGCTTTCATAACCTAAGAAATGCTTGCTGGAAATCCAAATTGATTATAGAAAGCCTAGGTTTGCCAAAAATGGAAAATTTGTGATGCATACATGCTAGTGTGGCTGTGAGCTTTGGTGTTTCTTTTCTGAAATTTCTAGTGTGGGAACCTTCTAATTAGCTAGTCACCCTGTAAATGCTTTAGAACTCCTGTTTGATCTGGTTTAGGCACCCTAAGTGACTAGAGGAACTAAAAGATAAGAAAATGGCAAAAAGGAAGGAAAAGTGTGCAGAAACAGTAGCTCTGTACTACTGTGGCTGCACCAACTTGTTGTGCAAGTCACAAGTAGCCTAAATATGCTTGGGAGACACCAGGATGGGCTGGTAAGAGCTTAAAACAGAAAGAGAGGTAGTAGGGACTAAACTGAACTGATTTTTTTTTTTCTGTTTTTGCCCCTTTTTCAGAATCTGTGTAAACTGAGCTATCTGTGATAAAATTCCTGTACCTTCTGGTTTTATATGTTAGTATGCACCTATGTGTTGGCAGGGAGGTGGTCAGAGTGGCCTTTATCCTCATTCTATGCTCAAGTTGATTTTTGAGAAAATTTATGTGTTTTGCTGCAAAAGTATGACTTTTGGTTGCTATTTTTCTGTGGAAACTGCATGAGCAAGTCCCATTTAGCTTTTAGGTACTTGCTGCACCCTGGTTTTGACTTGAAACAACCCAGAACAGAATTTGGGTGTTAATAGGGACTAATTTGCAAGAAAAACTTGATAAAAACTGAAAAGTCCTATTTCTACCCAAATTCTGGTTCAATTCTGTTAGGATCTTCTGGGTGTGTGTGGCAGGTCCTAATTGACCATTTTGGTGACTAAGTGAAGTCAAATTGCTTGAAATGTGCTTTGAATTCTTTACTTTAAAGAAATGGACTCCTTTGAAAAGATTTGTGAATTTAAGGGTCCAAATGCAATTGTCTTTATTAGAAAATTGATTTAAGCTGTTGAGTATGCATTACTGATGCTTGTGGTGAAATTTCATGACCTTTGGATGCTTAAAATTGATGGTTATGCCTGTTACTTGTTATGCAAGTTATATTTGATAAAATGGTTGACTTCTGGTTGACTTTTGTTGACCAATGGTTGAATTTATTGATTTTATCAGGCTATTTAAGAGTGTGGCATCCAAATCATGAAAATAAACTTTAGCATGCATATGTGAACTGAAAATACCTTGGAGGGCAGGCTTTTGAGCATGCATCTGTATTTTGATGTGCATATGCCCTGGAAGGGTAAAATGGTAAATTGCCCTGGAGAGGCAAAATTTGTATTTTATGCCCTGGAGAGGCAGTATTTGTATTTTGTGCCCTGGAGAGGCGATAATTGTGTTTTGATGCCCTGGAGAGGCAATCACTGTGTTTTGATGCCCTGGAGAGGCACTATCAGTGTTTTGATGCCCTAGAGAGGCAATTTATTTGGCAACTGAGTAAACATTACCTGTGGATAAGAATTATAATGTATAATTTGATTTGTATGAAAAGGGCACACTAGGCTGGCTAGGAATGCGTCCGGGACGTAGCTGCCTAGCAACTAGTGAGGAAATAATCCAGTCCGGGACTGGTGATCCTAAGGTTCTAACTTTGTGCGCACACCGGGGGACGCCCTGGGATGTTAGGTAATTACCTGTTGGCCCTATTTGGGTAGGCTTTCCATAGTGTTAAATGGTAAGTCGGTATTGTCCTGTTTCATTAGATTGGTTTTGAATTGATGGTAATGGTTTAACCAGTTCTAACAGGTCCTGGAGAGACTTGACGGTTGCATGTAGAGGTAAACATGAACCTTTTTGAAAAGACTGGCATGGCTGAAAATTGCATATAGTGGTAAATATGCATGTTTTGAAAATGAAAATGATTTTTCATCTGTTTACAGTTTTCAGCATGACCATTTGTATGAATGGGAATATCATGTGATTGATGTATTGATTCCTTTTGAGAGTGGAAGTATCTTGTAATTGATGTGTATCATGTTTAAATTATCTGTTGATTGAGAAGGAAGCATTTTTCTGTATTCTTAGGAATGCAGCTGAACCACTAATTAGTTTTATATATAAAATTGGTAATCTATGTTACTGGGATTTTATATCTCATTACGTTAGTGTGTTCAGATGCCCAGGTACATTCTGTTGCTGGAGATTGAGGTAAAGCTCCTGGAGGTACCCCTCTTGGGATACTTCCAAGTCCTGAAGGCGGTTAACATCCTTTTCTTCTTCCCTTCGGTTGACAATGCCCCAGGGACTTAGAAAGGGGTGAGGTGGACAGGTAGCAGGAGCTGACTCACATTTTTGGCAGTGACTCTGATGTCACTCTAGTTTAGACTTAGTACTTACTATTTTGGGCCTGCGAGCCACTAACTTTAATACTTATGTTTGTATATATATATGTGTGTATGGATTATATGCTGTGAACTTAGGTTTGAACTACTTAGGTAATATGCAGAGGTATAGTACCTCACTTCCAGTTAACCTTATTGGTATGTGTATTTTGGGAGAGCGCGAGAGTTTCAAATATGTAACTTCTAGTTTCTTAGGTTAAAGTAACCAACCGAGTGTAAGCGATCCTTGGGAAACACTTAACTTCATGAAAGGAAAAAGAAAAAAATTAGACCGGGTTTTTAAGAAGTTAAGTAAATAACCTAATTCCGCAACTAAAATCAATAAAGAAACTAGGACGTTACATTATGGTATCAGAGCACGGTTATTAGAACCTTGCTAAATCGTAGGTAGAATAGCCTAGCATAGACACTAATTGGATAAACTCAGCTGAGCATGCCAGTTTGAGTGAATTGAGTCTATGAATGTGCTAGGAACCCTAGACTGTTACATATCTCTTCTAATTGCTGTACTTTTCTCTATTTAACAGTATTATTGAGATTTATCACCTTAGTGATACTTTTCTTTAACAGAAAGCTATGGCAAATACCAGGAGCGATGCTAACAATAGGCAACCTGAAAGTGACATGGTGCGTCAAATGATGCACGCATTTGAAAACATGGCACAAGCTATGAGAGATCAGGCCTTAGCAACTATCGAGGTGCTTCGCCAGGCCCATGGTAACAACAACCATGATCAACATGACAATGGACATCATGAGGGAAATAACCTGGATGGGCTGAATTTCAGAAGGCTAGACCTCCTGTTTTCAGAGGTACCTACGACCCTGTTGTGGCTGAGGAATGGTTAAGGGAACTAGAAAAGCTGTTTGAGGTACTCCATACCCCTGATCCACAAGAAGTTAACCTTTGCAGTCTATCAACTGCAAGGCGAGGCTGAGTATTGGTGGCGAGGAGCCAGACAGCTACTCGAGGGTAGGAATCACCCCTTAACCTGGGAAACCTTTAGGGAAGCCTTAGACTCTGTATAGACTATAGACAGTTAAATAAGGTGACCACCAAAAATAAGTATCCCTTACCCCGCATAGATGATTTGTTGGACCAGTTGCGAGGAGTGACTGTGTTTTCAAAGATTGACCTCAGATCAGGGTACCATCAAATTAAGGTTAAGAAGGAAGATATCCCTAAGACGGCGTTTAGAACGCGCTATGGCCACTATGAGTTCCTAGTGATGCCATTCGGGCTGACCAATGCCCCTGCGGTGTTCACGGATTACATGAACCGCATTTTCCGACCTTATTTAGATCAATTCGTCGTAGTGTTCGTTGATGACATTCTGATTTACTCTCGGAGTGAAGAAGAGCATCAAGAACATCTTGCATTGATATAGCAAGTACTACGAGAGAAACAGCTATACGCCAAAATAGAGAAATGCGACTTTTGGTTAGAAGAAGTGAAGTTTTTAGGGTATGTGATTAATAGGCAAGGCGTAGCTGTAGACCCTAGTAAGACGGAGACCGTTAGGAACTGGGAGAGACCCCAAACCGTAACCGAAATTAGAAGCTTTTTAGGTTTAGCCGAGTACTATAGGAGATTCATAAAAGGATTTTCGGAGATAGCCCTCCCTATGACCAGACTAACCCGGAAGAACACACCTTTCAAATGGTCGGCAGAGTGCAAAACAAGTTTTCAAACTCTGAAGGATAGATTGACCACACCCCCTGTGCTCACCATACCTGACCCATCGGAGCCATTCGAGGTGTACACTAATGCCTCAAGGAAAGGACTTGGCTGTGAACTTATGCAAAATAGGCAAGTGGTGGCATATGCCTCACGACAACTTAAGCCAAATGAAGAGAACTACCCGACACATGACCTAGAACTAGCGGCCGTAATCTTTGCAGTGAAAATTTGGAGACACCTCCTATACGGAGCTAGGTTTACCATCTTTTGTGACCATAAAAGCCTTAAGTATCTTTTTGATCAGAAGGAGTTGAATATGAGGCAGAGGAGGTGGGTAGATTCATAAAAGGATTATGACTTTGAACTTAAGTACCACCCGGGGAAAGCCAATGTAGTTGCCGATGCCTTGAGTAGGAAATCGATTCAGGTAGCCCACTTAATGGTCGAAGAGATGAAAATGATTGAGAAGTTTAGAGACCTAGGCTTGAATACTGTGTTGGCGGATGAAAAGTTAGAGATGAGTAAGTTTAGGATTGAGTGTGACCTGCGGGCTCAAATCAAGGAAGCCCAAATTAAGGATGAAACCCTAGATGTCTTAATAAAACAATCCGATTTTCACGAATCGGAGGATGGGGTACTATTGTTTAGGGATAGGATAGTGATTCCTAGCGACCCTGAGTTAAGGAATAAGATTTTAGATGAAGCCCATAGGAGCATGTACACTATTCATCCCGGTATGACCAAGATGTACCAAGGCCTGAAAAAGAAATTTTGGTGGCCAGGGATGAAGAAAGACATAGTCGAGCACGTGGGCAAGTGTCTAACCTGCCAACAGGTCAAAATAGAACATCAAAACCCCTCGGGGATGCTGCAACCTTTAGCCATACCCGAGTGGAAATGGGACCAAATTGCCATGGATTTTGTAGTAGGACTGCCTAGGACCCCTTCCGGCAATGATTCGATCTGGGTAATTGTGGATAGACTCACAAAGTCCGCTCACTTTCTACCCATTAAGATCACATTTTCCTTAGAAAAACTAGCCCAAATCTACATTAAGGAAATAGTGAGACTTCACGGAGTGCCTACCAGTATAGTGTCCGACTGAGATCCCAGATTCACTTCACGATTCTGGAAAGCTCTACATAAAGCCTTAGGGACACAGTTGAGGTTTAGCACAGCATACCATCCTCAGACTGACGGTCAGTCCGAGAGAACAATCCAAACTCTCGAGGATATGCTTCGATCATGTGCACTGGAACAAGAAGGCACATGGGATTCCTACTTGCCACTAGTAGAATTTTCCTACAACAATAGCTATCACTCGAGTATAGGCATGGCACCGTATGCAGCTCTCTATGGAAGAGAGTGTAGGTCTCCACTGTGTTGGACGGAAGTCGGTGAGGAGAGAGTGCTAGGGCCGGACATAGTTCGCCAAACTACGGAACAACTCCGTATGATTAGGGGTAAGATGAGAGTTGCCCAACAGAGGCAAGAGAATTATGCCAATCAGAGGAGGAAACCACTGGAGTTCAACGAGGGAGACCATGTATTCCTCAAAGTAACCCCAATGACAGGCATAGGAAGATCACTAAAAGCGCGTAAATTACATCTGCGATTCATAGGTCCCTATCAAATTCTTAGGAGAATCGGTCTGGCGGCATATCAAATAGCCCTACCCCCAAAGTTGTCCTACCTTCACAACGTATTCCATGTTTCTCAACTCCGAAAATACATTCCTGACCCTACACACGAACTCAAAACTGAGCCGATAGAATTAAAAGAAAATTTAACTTACCCCTCAGTCCCTGTGAAGATTATGGAGTTTGAAACAAGACAACTTCGGAGTAAGACCGTTCCATTAGTCAAAGTGTTCTGGCAAGATGTTTCGACACAGGAAATGACTTGGGAACGCGAAGAGGACATGAGACAACAGTATCCGGCATTATTTGCAGGTACTTTTCTTAGAATTTTCAGGGCAAAATTCCAATAAGGGGGGAGTATTGTAACATCCCAAAAATGGAAACTCAACTTTGACCAAAAATTCAAAGTGTTGACTTTTCTAAGTTGTTGACTTTTGTGTTGACTTTTCTTTAATTTGTTTGACTTTTTGATTTTTGAGTGTTTGGATGTGTTTGCCTTTGTTTTTGTTTGTAATTAAGTTTATGAAACCCTAACTAGAGGTCAAGAGACCCAAAAACCAGAGAAAAATGACCAGAGGAACCCTAACCCTAATCCTAGGGACTAAATTGAAAAGAATAAGTTAGTTTTAACCCTTTTCTTTAATGAGTGAAATAGGGCAGAAAAGACCTATTTGACCCTAGAAAGATACCCTAGGAGACTCTAGAGATACCCTAAGACCTAGCTAAGGGACCCCAACCTCAAGAAAAGTCCTGAAAGGACTCATTTTGTTTTTCAGTGAAAATCTAGGACTAAAATGAAAGAACTGAAAAATGAGAGCTTTAGCCCTTTTAGCTTACTTAAGACCTAAGGAAGCCCAATTTAATCACTTAAAGACACCCTAAACTATCCTACAAAATGCCAGCCATGAATTTAATCAAAAACAAACACAATTAGGTGAGTGACATATTTTAAAAGTGGCAATAAATAAGAAACTTATGACAAATTAACCCCTTTTAATGCCTTTAAGAGCTTGTAACCGAATTTACTAGTTTTAAAGCCAATTAAAGACCCAATCAAGGTAGTTACTACACTCAGCAACTTAAGTAAGCAGAATACAAGGTTAAAATTTAGTGAATTGAGTCTGGGAACCCGAGGCTATATGAGGTGTAGCTTAAATTAAGCAAGCTCCTAAGCATTAACCACTAATGCACCTAGATTAAGGCCTACCCGAGACTTAAGTAATTAATCACCCACCCAAAGAAGCCCTTAAGTTGCCAGCACACCCTTAATAGGTGTCCTAACACTAACCCACGAAGCCCCATCCAGCTAACACCTAATAATTAGATTTTCACATGGCTTAAGGATTATATAAGGAAGGAAACCGGTTGAGAGAGGGCATTAGCAGGCAAAACGAAAAGCCAGAGCTGAGAGTTGTGAGTTGAGGATTCAGGAAGGTAGTTGGAGCTGTGGAGAAGCTGGAGATTCGAGAGTTAGCAGCTAGAGGAAGAGATAGGAGCTGAAAGTTCACACTCACCCACACACCAAAATTCAGCTCTGTCTCCACCAATTTGCCCAAGCCGTTCAGAGGTCCAAATCCTTGTTTCTTCTTCTGGAAATCAAGGTAACATAGTGTTACCCTTCCTTCTCCATCACTGAGCCAAGAGCATCCACCAGAAATGGTGGTATCAGCCTCTATGACTCATTTTCCCGAGGCTGCCACAGAATGCCCTATTTTGGGCAGTGAAGCTTCCATGAGGCATATCTCCTTCATTTGTTATCCAATTTGTGCGTGTGAGTAGTCATTAGAAAGCTAAGAAGATAATCTTTAAAAGCCCCTCAATGCATGCATGATCAGAGGCTGCCGTACAGGGGTTTAAAGCCTCGAAAGATTGTGAATTGTCTGCTAAAATTGTTGTTTTTCTGATGTTGTATTGTATGCATGCTGAATTTGTTATCTCTGGTGTTCTGAGTCTTGAGTTGAGTAGGAATGGTCAGGAAAAGGTATTTAGAACCTCTAGGTGGTAGGAACTTGCTGTGAGTACTCAGATGAGCTACGGGTACAAAATGGTAATCCTCAATGTTTAAACTAAATATTGTGCTTCACTGAAAAACTGCACTTGTTTTCCTCACTTCTGCCATTTCTGTAAATTTGCTGCTTTTCCTTGTTACTTTGCTGAAAATTGGTAATTGGTAAGTTTTCTTTTTTAGCATTGGAAGAATGCAGAAATGGGAAGTAAACAGAAAAGAAAATTTTCAGTGATGCAGCAAGATTTGAACTTGTGGGAGGGATGAATCTTTTGAAACAAAATGGTTGGTAAATCACCCTTTAAGCATTGCTGGGAGGTAGGTGTGTGCTTCACCATGTATTTTCTGTTTCTCCTCAGAAGCTACATGCTGAAATTGACCTACCTACTTGCTAAATTGCTGTTTGAAACACAAAAACTAAGGAAGAATTAAATTCTGAATTTGGGTGAAAAACTTAAGTTTTGTTAAAAGTGAGGAGTCAAGCCTATGATTTCTGTTAAGAGTGCATCTTGTAAGTGTCCTAGCTTTCATAACCTAAGAAATGCTTGCTGGAAATCCAAATTGATTATAGAAAGCCTAGGTTTGCCAAAAATGGAAAATTTATGATGCATACATGCTAGTGTGGCTGTGAGCTTTGGTGTTTCTTTTATGAAATTTCTAGTGTGGGAACCTTCTAATTAGCTAGTCACCCTGTAAATGCTCTAGAACTCCTGTTTGATCTGGTTTAGGCACCCTAAGTGACTAGAGGAACTAAAAGATAAGAATATGCAGAAACAGTAGCTCTGTACTAATGTGGCTGCACCAACTTGTTGTGCAAGTCACAAGTAGCCTAAATATGCTTGGGAGACACCAGGATGGGCTGGTAAGAGCTTAAAACAGAAAGAGAGAGGTAGTAGGGACTAAACTGAACTGATTTTTTTCTGTTTTTGCCCCTTTTTCAGAATCTGTGTAAACTGAGCTATCTGTGATAAAATTCCTGTACTTTCTGGTTTTATATGTTAGTATGCACCTATGTATTGGCAGGGAGGTGGTCAGAGTGGCCTCTAACCTCATTCTATGCTCAAGTTGATTTTTGAGAAAATTTATGTGTTTTGCTGCAAAAGTATGACTTTTGGTTGCTATTTTTCTGTGGAAACTGAATGAGCAAGTCCCAATTAGCTTTTAGGTATTTGCTGCACCCTGGTTTTGACTTGAAACAACCCAGAACAGAATTTGGGTGTTAATAGGGACTAATTTGCAAGAAAAACTTGATAAAAACTGAAAAGTTCTATTTCTACCCAAATTCTGGTTCAATTCTGTTGGGATTTTCTGGGTGTGTGTGGCAGGTCCTAATTGACCATTTTGGTGACTAAGTGAAGTCAAATTGCTTGAGATGTGCTTTGAAATCCTTACTTTAAAGAAATGGACTCCTCCAAAAAGATTTGTGAATTTAAGGGTCCAAATGCAATTGTCTTTATTGGAAAATTGATTTAAGCTGTTGAGTATGCATTACTGATGCTTGTGGTGAAATTTCATGACCTTTGGATGCTTAAAATTGATGGTTATGCCTGTTACTTGTTATGTAAGTTATATTTGATAAAATGGTTGGCTTCTGGTTGACTTTTGTTGACCAATGGTTGAATTTATTGATTTTATCAGGCTATTTAAGAGTGTGGCATCCAAATCATGAAAATGAACTTTAGCATGCATCTGTGAACTGAAAATGCCTTGGAGGGCATGCTTTTGAGCATGCATCTGTATTTTGATATGCATATACCCTGGAGGGGTAAAATGGTAAATTGTCCTAGAGAGGCAATATTTGTATTTTATGCCCTGGAGAGGCAGTATTTGTATTTTGTGCCCTGGAGAGGCAATAATTGTGTTTTGATGCCCTGGAGAGGCAATCACTGTGTTTTGATGCCCTGGAGAGGCACTATCAGTGTTTTGATGCCCTGGAGAGGCAAGTTATTTGGCAACTGAGTAAACATTACCTGTGGATAAGAATTATAATGTATAATTTGATCTGTATGAAAAGGACACACTAGGCTGGCTAGGAATGCGTCCGGGACGTAGCTGCCTAGCAACTAGTGAGGAAATAATCCAGTCCGGGACTGGTGATCCTAAGGTTCTAACTTTGTGCGCACACCGGGGGACGCCCTGGGATGTTAGGTAATTACCTGTTGGCCCTATTTGGGTAGGCTTTCCATAGTGTTAAATGGTAAGTCGGTATTGTCCTGTTTCATTAGATTGGTTTTGAATTAATGGTAATGGTTTAACCAGTTCTAACAGGTCCTGGAGAGACTTGACGGTTGCATGTAGAGGTAAACATCATCCTTTTTGAAAAGATTGGCATGGCTGAAAATTGCATATAGTGGTAAATATGCATGTTTTGAAAATGAAAATGATTTTTCATCTGTTTACAGTTTTCAGCATGACCATTTGTATGAATGGGAATATCATGTGATTGATGTGTTGATTCCTTTTGAGAGTGGAAGTATCTTGTAATTGATGTGTATCATGTTTAAATTATCTGTTGATTGAGAAGGAAGCATTTTTCTGTATTCTTAGGAATGCAGCTGAACCACTAATTAGTTTTATATATAAAATTGGTAATCTATGTTACTGGGATTTTATATCTCATTATGTTAGTGTGTTCAGATGCCCAGGTACATTCTGTTGCTGGAGATTGAGGTAGAGCTCCTGGAGGTAACCCTCTTGGGATACTTCAAAGTCCTGAAGGCGGTTAACATCCTTTTCTTCTTCCCTTCGGTTGAGAATGCCCCAGGGACTTAGAAAGGGGTGAGGTGGACAGGTAGCAGGAGCTGACTCACATTTTTGGCAATGATTCTGATCTCACTCTAGTTCATGAAAGGAAAAAGAAAACAATTAGACCGGGTTTTTAAGAAGTTAAGTAAATACCCTATTTCCGCAACTAAAATCAATAAAGAAACTAGGACGTTACAAAGTTTTCGAAACACTCAATTGCGAAAATGGATTAACAAGAAAATCAAGTTTTCGAAACGCCCATTAGCGAAAACTTAGGAATATCAAGTTTTCGAAAAACTCACTGGCGAAAACTGATTAATATTAGGTTTTCGAAACACTCACCGGCGAAAACTGATTAACAAGAAAATCATGTTTCTGAAACACTCATTGGCGAAAACTGACGATTATCACGTTTTCGAAACACTCTCCGGCGAAAAGTGATGAATATCAAGTTTTCGAAACACTCACCGGCGAAAACTGATGAATGTCAAGTTTTCGAAACACTCATCGGCGAAAACTGATTAACAAGAAAATCAAGTTTTCGAAACACTCATTGGTGAAAACTGATGAATATCTAATTTTTGAAACACTCACCGGCGAAAACTGATGAGTTTCAAGTTTTCGAAATACTCATTGGCGATAACAGATTTACAAGAAAATCAAGTTTTCAAAACACCCATTGGCGAAAACTAACGAATATCAAGTTTTCCAATCATTGACTGGCGAAAACTAATGAATATCAAGTTTTTGAAACACTCATCGGCGAAAACTGATTAACAAGAAAATCAAGTTTTCGAAACACTCATTGGCAAAAACTGATGAATATCAAGTTCTCGAAACACTCACCGGCGAAAACTGATTAACAAGAAAATCAAGTTTTCGAAACACTCATTGGCGAAAACTAACGAATATCAATTTATGAAACACTCACCGACAAAAACTGATGAATATGAAGTTTTCGAAACACTCATCGGCGAAAAATGATGAACAAGAAATTCAACTTTTCAAAACACTCATTGGCGAAAACTGATGAATATCAAGTTTTCGAAACACTAATCGGCCAAACTTGATGAATATCAAGTTTTCGAAACAGTCATCGGCGAAAACTTATTAAGAAGAAAATCAAGTTTTCGAAACACTCATTGGCGAAAATTGATGAACATCAAGTTTTCGAAGCACTTACAAGCGAAAACTGATGAATATTAAGTTTTCGAAACACTCATTGGCGAAAACTGATGAATATCAAGTTTCCGAAACACTCACCGACGAAAACTGATGAATATCAAGTTTTCGAAACACTCATCGGCGAAAACTGATTAACAAGAAAATCAAGTTTTCAAACACTCATTGGCGAAAACTGATGAATATCAAGTTTCCGAAACACTAATCGGCGAAAACTGATGAATATCAAGATTTTGAAACACTCATCGGCGAAAATTGATTAACAAGAAAATCAAGTTTTCGAAACACTCATTGGAGAACACTTATGAATATCAAGTTTTCGAAACACTCGCTTGCGAAAATTGATTAACAACAAAATCAAGTTTTTGAAACACTAATTGGCAAAAACTGATGAATATCAAGTTTTCGAAACACTCATCGGCGAAAACTGATTAACAAGAAAATCAAGTTTACGAAACACTCATTGGCAAAAACTGATGAATATCAATTTTTCGAAACACTAATCGGTGAAAATTGATAAATATCAAGTTTTCGAAACACTCATCGGCGAAAACTGATTAACAAGAAAATCAAGTTTTTGAAACACACATTGGCGAAATCTGATGAATATCAAGTTTCTGAAACACTCATCGGCGAAAATGATTAACATGAAAATCAAGTTTTCGAAACACCCATTAGCGAAAACTTAGGAATATCAAGTTTTCGAAACACTCACCGGCGAAAATAGATGGATATCAAGTTTTCAAAACACTCATTGGTGAAAACTGATGAATATCAAGATTTCAAAACACTCTCCGGTGAAAAGTGATGAATATCAAGTTTTCGAAACACTCATCGGCGATGACTTATGAATATCAAGTTTTGGAAACACTCATCGGCGAAAACTGATTAACAAGAAAATCAAGTTTTTCAAACACTCATTGGTGAAAACTTAAGAATATCTAGTTTTCGAAACACTCATCGGCGAAAACTGATGAATATGATGTTTTCGAAACACTCATTGGCGAAAACAGATTAACAAGAAAATCAAGTTTACGAAACACCTATTGGTGAAAACTGACGAATATCAAGTTTTCGAAACACTCATTGGCGAAACTGATTAACAAGAAAATCAGGTTTTCGAAACACCCATTAGCGAAAACTTAGGAATATCAAGTTTTCGAAACACTCACCGGCGAAAACAGATGGATATCAAGTTTTCAAAACACTCATTGGTGAAAACTGATGAATATCAAGATTTCAAAACACTCTCCGGTGAAAAGTGATGAATATCAAGTTTTCGAAACACTCACCGGCGATGACTTATGAATATCAAGTTTTGGAAACACTCATCGGCGAAAACTGATTAACAAGAAAATCAAGTTTTTCAAACACTCATTGGTGAAAACTTATGAATATCTAGTTTTCGAAACACTCATCGGCGAAAACTGATGAATATGATGTTTTCGAAACACTCATTGGCGAAAACAGATTAACAAGAAAATCAAGTTTACGAAACACCTTTTGGTGAAAACTGACGAATATCAAGTTTTCGAAACACTGACCATCGAAGAATGATTAACAAGAAAATCAAGTTTTCGAAACACTCATTGGCGAAAACTGATGAATATAAAGTTTCCGAAACACTGACCGACATGAACTGATGAATATCAAGTTTTCGAAACACTCATCGGTGAAAACTGATTAACAACAAAATCATGTTTTCGAAACACTCATTGGCGAAAAAAGATGAATATTAAGTTTTCAAAACAGAAATTGGCAAAAACTGATGAATATCAAGTTTCCGAAATACTCATCGGGAGAAAACTGATTAACAAAAAAATCACGTTTTCGAAACACTCATTGGCGAAACCTGATGAATATCAAGTTTCCGAAACATTAATCGGCGAAAACTGATGAATATCAAGTTTTCGAAACCCTCATCGGCGAAAACTGATGAACAAGAAAATAAAGTTTTCGAAACACTAATCCGCGAAAACTGATGAATATCTACTTTTCGAGACACTCATCGGCGAAAACTGATTAACAAGAAAATTAGGTTTTCGAAACACTCACCAGCGAAAACTGATGAATATCAAGTTTTCGAAACACTCATCGGCGAAAAATGATTAACAAGAAAATCAAGTTTTTGAAACACTCATTGGCGAAAACTGATGCATATCAAGTTTTCGAAAAACTGACTGGCGAAAACAGATGATTATCAAGTATTGGAAACACTCATCGGCGAAAACTGATTAACAAGAAAATCAACATTTCGAAACACTCATTGGCGAAAATTAATGAATATCAAGTTTTCGAGACACTCACCGGCGAAAACTGTTGAATATTAAGTTTTCGAAACACTGATCGACGAAAATTGATTAAGAAGAAAATCATGTTTTCGAAACACTAATTGGCGAAAACTGATGAATAGGAAGTTTTTGAAACACTCACCGGCGAAAACTGATAAATTTGAAGTTTTCGAAACACTCATTGGCGCAAACTAATTAACAAGAAAATGAAGTTTTCGAAACATCCATTAGCGGAAACTTAGGAATATCAGGTTTCCGAAACACTCACCGGCGAAAACTGATGAATATAAAGTTTATGAAACAGTCACCGATGAAAACTGATGAATATCAAGTTTTCGAAACACTCATCGGCGAAAACTGATTAACAAGAAAAACAGGTTTTCGAAACACCCATTAGCGAAGACTAAGGAATATCAAGTTTTCGAAACACTCACTGGCAAAAACTGATGAATATCAAGTTCTCGAAACACTCGCCGGCGAAAACTGATTAACAAGAAAATCAAGTTTTCGAAACACTCATTGGCGAAAACTGAAGAATATCAAGTTTTCGAAAAACTCACCAGTGAAAACTGATGAATATCAAGTTTTCGAAAAACTCATCGGCGAAAATTGATTGACTAGAAAATCAAGTTTTCGAAACAATCTTTGGCGAAAACTGATCAATATCAAGTTTCCAAAACACTCACCGGCAAAAACTGATGAATACTAAATTTTCGAAACACTCACCGGCGAAAACTGACTAACAAGAAAATCAAGTTTTTGAATCACTCATTGGCGAAAACTGATGAATATCAAGTGTTCGAAACACTCACCGGTGAAAACTGATGAATATCATGTTTTCGAAACACTCATCGGCGAAAACTGATTAACAAGGTAATCAAGCTTTTGAAACACTCATGGGTGTAAATTGACTAATATCAAGTTTTCGAAACACTCACCGTCGAAAACTGATGAATATCAAGTTTTCGAAACACTCATCAGCGAAAACTGATTAAAAAGAAAATCAAGTTTTAGAAAAACACATTGGCGAAAAGTAATGAATATCATGTTTTGGAAACACTGACCGGCGAAAACTGAAGAATATCATGTTTTCGAAAAACTCATCGGCGAAAACTGATTAACAATAAATGCAAGTTTCCGAAACACTCATTCGCAAAAACTGATGAATATCAAGTTTTCAAAACACTCATCGGCGAAAACTGATTAACAAGAAAATCAAGTTTTCGAAACACTCATTGGCGAAAACTGAAGAATATCAAATTTTCGAAACACTGAATAGAGAAAATTGATGAATATCATGTTTTCGAAACACTCATTGGTGAAAATTGATTAACAAGAAAATCAAGTTTTCAAAACTCTCATTGGCAAAAACTAAAGAATATCAAGTTTTCGTAACACTCATCGGCGAAAACTTATTACAAGAAAATCAAGTTTTCGAAACGCTAATTGGCGAAAACTGATGAACATGAAAATCAAGTTTTCGAAACAACCATTGGCGAAAACTTTTGAATACCAAGTTTTCGACACACTCATTGGCGAAAACTGATTAATAAGAAAATTAAGTTTTCGACACACTACTTGGCGAAAACTGATGAATATAAAGTTTTCGAAACACTCACTGGCGAAAACGAATGAATCTCAAGTTTTCGGAAAACTCACCGGCGAAAACTAATCAATAAGAAAATCAAGTTTTCAAAACACTCATTGGCAAAAACTGATGAATATCAAGTTTTCAAAACAGTCACCGACGAATACTTATCAAAATTAAGTTTTCGAAACACTCACTTGCGAAAATTGATTAAGAAGAATATCAAATTTTCGAAACACTCACCTGCGAAAACTGATGAATATCAAGTTTCCAAAACACTAATCGGCGAAAACTAAGGAATATCATGTTTTCGAAACACTCACCAGCAAAAACTGTTGAATGTCACGTTTTCGAAACACTCACCAGCGAACATTGATTAACAGGAATATTAAGTTTTCGAAACACTCATAGGTAAAAACTGATGAGTATCTAGTTTTCGAAACACTCCCTGGCGAAAATTGATGAATATCAAGTTTTCGAAACCCTCATTGGCGAAAACTGATTAACAATAAAATCAAGTTTTCGAAACACCCATTGGTGATAACTAACGAATATCAAGTTTTCGAAACACTGACCGGCGAAAACTGTTCAATATCAAGTTTTCGAAAAACTCAACGGCGAAAACAGATTAACAAGAAAATCAAGTTTTCGAAACACACTTATTGGCGAAAACTGATGAATATCAAGTTTTCGAAACACTTACCGACGAAAACTGATGAATATCAAGTTTTCAAAACACTCACCGGCAAAAAGTGACAAATATCAAGTTTTCGAAACACTTATCGGCGAAAATTAATTAACAGAAAAATCAAGTTTTCGAAACACTCATTGTTGAAAACTGACAAATATCTAGTTCTCGAAACACTCCATGGCGAAAACTGATGAATATCAAGTTTTCGAAACCCTCATTGGCGAAAACTGATTAACAAGAAAATCAAGTTTTCGAAACAGTGACCGGCAAAAACTGATGAATATCAAGTTTTCGAAACACTCATTGGCGAAAACTGATTAGCAAGAAAATCAAGTTTTCGAACGCCTCATTGACGAAAATTGATGAATATCATGTTTTCGAAACACTCACTGACGAAAATTGATGAATATCATGTTTTCGAAACACTCATCGGCAAAAACTGATTAACAAGAAAATCAAGTTTTTGAAGCACTCATTGTCGAAAATTTATGAATATCAAGTTTTCGAAACACTCATTTGCGAAAACTGATGAATACCAAGTTTTTGAAACACACATTGATAAAAACTAATGAATATCAAGTTTTCGAAACACTCATCGGCGAAAACTGATCAATACCAAGTTTTCGAAACCCTCATCAGTGAAAAATGATTAACAAGAAAATCAAGTGTTCGAAACACTCATTCGCGAACACTGATGAATATCATGTTTTCGAGAAACTCACCGACGAAAACTGATGACTATCAAGTTTTCAAAACACTCATTGGCGAAAACTAATTAACAAGAAAATCAAGTTTTTGAAACACTCATTTGCGAAAACTAATGAATATCAAGTTTTCCACACACTAATTGGCGAAAACTGATTAATATCAAGTTTTCGACACACTCATCGACAAAAATAGATTTGTAATACCCGAAAATTTTCCAATCAACGTTAAGGTCCTAATTAAATTTTTATTTTTAATTTGGAAGGAAAATGAGAAAATTTTAAAACAAATGAAATTTTATTTGGACCGAAATTGGGACCTAACGTGAAATTTTGGGTGTAAGTTTATTAACCCCAAAGTCAATTTTAACATTAAATAAATAATATATTAAATATATATATATAAATATATATATACATACAGATTTAGAAAAAAAAAAATATATATAATATATATGTGTTTGGTGGAGGGTGGGGGTCACCCACGTGACCCCCATATTATCTAATTGGCCCTCATTCCTTTCATCCAGTGAGCAACCCGAGAGGTTGAAATAGAAGCAGAAAAAAAAAAAAACGAAGCACTTGGGAGCAGAAGGAGAGGACCACGACGCTAAGCACTCGACGGAGGAGAAGAAGAGTCGACGGCACGCGCACGGGAAGCAACCGGACGGCGACTCGGGACGCCGGAGGTAGGGGGCCGGTGCGGATTCACGGAGGAGAGAGAGAGAGCACGGTTAGAGAGAGAAACAAACGGGAATAGTGTTTTTCGCCGGAAAAGTCACCGGAATCCGCCGTTTCGAAGCCGGGGAAGGTGACCGGGAGTTCTTTCTACCCCGTTCTATCATTCTAACCGATTGAATCGAGGTAAAAAGTCCCGAATCTCTCAAACCCCAAATTTATCTATTTTAGGGATTTTTGGAAAATTCCTAATATGTATGAATAAATTATTTTGGATCCTAAATTGAAGTTATTGGGTTGTTTAGAGGTGTTTGGATGTATGAGTATTGATAAATTGATAATGGGAGTTACTCAATTTGGAAATTATAGGACAATGGAGTTTATGAGGACTAAAGTGTAGTACAAATTGAATTGGTGTGTTGAATTGGTAATTTTAGATGGTAGTAATTGTTGTGATAGACAAGGGATCGAAGACCGAATAGTTACGTCTTAGCCGGAAACCAATTTTGGTATATTAAAGAGGCAAATTTAGTCAATTAAGGAGTTGAAGATTTCTAAACCAAAGGGTGCTACTAGGATACGAATTAGAAGTAAACTAAAGATCCTAAATACTAGTTGAAGTAGTTTTAAGTAAATTAACTAGTTGGTGGGATTTATAGTTATATAGACATTGTATTGATGTGTACAAGTTATAATAAGGTTCAAGTGTCTAAAACTACTCACTATGTGTGTGTAGGACGTCACGAACTGGTTGGAGCTTCGGGTACGCCGAGGACCGATCAAGGAAAGCAAAGAGGTGAGGGGCTTTTCCCATCCTTGCCCTCTTGTGGGTTGTATGAGGATGTGAAAAATATGGTTTGTATTACTTGCCTCTTTGTTAGGATATGTACGTTAGATAACATGCTATTGTTATTCCTAAATGTGATTATTTGAGATTATATGTTATATGTGTATGTGATTTATGGGAAACATCATGATGGCTTGGGAAGCCTTATATGGAAAAAGGATTCTTGGAACCTAGAACGATATCGGGGGTAGGATCGAGTCTACTTTCGGTGTCTAAATTTCATGGTCCTAGAAACTCACAAGTTAAATGAAGTTGGAAACCTATTGTTTGATCTTGACATTTTTGAAAGAATTAAACTTAGGATGTTCTTCCTTGAAATTATTTTTGAACTTGGGAAAGGGTATAAACTTATAAGTTTTTCCAAGAAAAGTAAAACCGAACTAGTAGGAGTTCATAGGAGTCATGTAGAGTCTATGACAAAAGAGGTGTCCATTTTGAATAAACCGGGTAGATCGAGTATGTCCTCGTGAAGTCGGACACCCAAGAGTCCAATGTCTATGAGTTTGCCACTTTGTGGTTAAAGCTTTGGTTAGGCCAAAGTCACACGAGTCGCCGGCTATGTATCAAGTAAAGTCTTGGTGCCAGATATGTCTCAAGTAAAGTCTTGGGGCCAGGGGTTCCTAGAATGATCAACTAGGTTCCTAACCACTCACGTGAGCTATGCCTTCGAGCCAGTTTACCTCCTAACGGATGCCACTCACGCGAGTTATGCCTTCGGGCCAGATTCTCTCCTAACGGAGATATGCCTTCGGGCCAGTTTATGTTATTTTAAAATGATATATGATATTGGAAAGTGTTTAATGAGATTGAACATGTGATATATATATATATATATATGCCTAATTTTGTCAATATATGTGTTATGTATGTTAAATGCGTGATCACTTAAACATGAAAGGTTAAAAGGAATATTATATGTGCCTGTGGATGTGATTGGCTCCCTTTCCCCAGTTGTAGTGGTACCCGCTACTACACCAAGGATGGGAGAGCCTCTCACTGAGTCCGTTAGACTCACCCCCCAATTTTACATGTTACAGATATAGGTGTAGCGGGCGTCGGACACGCGTCTACTTCCTCTCAAGGAGGCGGACATTCCTAGAGACCTCACGCATTGTTCGCGTGAGAAGTTCATCTTTTGATGTATACAGTCTTTTGTTATATTTCATTGATGTATACATTATTTTGAGTATAGCCTTTGATGTGCAGGCAATTGCTATATGTATATGTATATGTACAAATCTAGACTTGTCGGCTTCATACTGTTTAAAGATTAGGTCATGGATGGGAATATAGGATATATGAATATTATGATGAGTATGAATTGCTTCCGCTTGTGAATAGGATAGGTCACACCCTATGAGGTGTGATCAATATGTAAATTATACATATATATATATGTGTGGTTGGTATGTGATTGTTTGCAAATATATAAACCTGCATGTGAATAGGATAGATTACACGCATTGAGGCGTGTGATCAATATGTAAAGTTAAATGCGAGTGTGGATGCTTATATACAGGTGATCGAACAGGTTATATATATTGTGTGTGAATAGGATAGGTCATTCCCTTGTGGGTTGATCACTACGTATATACATATTTATGTGTGATTGCTTATGTGAATGGATGTATATATATATTTGAATTGGGCTGAAGCGGCAATGAGCGCCGTGGATTGCAGGTTATTTAGGCCACCATGATCGACATGGCCAATATTTATTATGTGAATATTGTATGTTGTCTGTATAGCAGGGTAGTTATTTTAAATGGTAATAGAGAAGGCTTACGGGTTTAGGGGTGAAATCCTACTCCCGTGCCGGTCACGGACTCCTAGGAATGGGGTCGTGACAAAGTTGGTATCAGAGCCTGGTTATCTTTAATTGTATGAAGCCATAGGTATGACCGGGTGTCGGTTTACCCCTCTTTGTGTACCCGGGCACAACGTGGGAGTAAAAAGATATTTGTGGAAATACCCAGGAAATTGTGTCAGCCTTTCTTTCTACTCTCTTTTATACGAAATGTCATTAATATACGTGTACTTATTAGGTGTGGTCCTTGTGCAGTATAGGGATGTCACCTATTACGAGACGGACTAGGGTGGAGGGAGAACTCCTGCTGAAATTGGTCAAGAGTCAGTTCGGGAGAAGGTAATGCCCACCCGAGGCCGAGGTAGAGGCCGTACCCGAGGCCGAGGCAGAGGTCGTGCTCGAGGTCGAGGAAGAGCACAAGTAAGAGGGGAAGAGAGGGGGCAGTCACCGGAACCTCAATCTCAAGTAGAGACAGGTGCACCTTCCGTGGCGGAAATGCTCACGGCAGGATTTCAAGAACTAAGAGAGGAAATGACGAGGCAAATACAGAGGGAGGTACGTCGGTTAATAGTCGGCGAGGAAGAACAAGAGAGGGTTCCTAGCAATCAAGAGATGGAGGTTGTTGAGGAAGAAGATAGAGAATGGCAACAACCACAAGGAATGCCTCGTGAACAACAGGCAGCACCCCGAGAGCTGCCAATTTTAAAATTTCTGAAGCTTCGTCCACCCACTTTCTGCGGGACAAGTGAGAAGGAAGATCCGCAATACTTCATCAAGGATGTGGTTCGAATTGGGCAAATGCTAAGGTGCTCGGGACATGAATTGGTGGAGCTAGCCTCATTTCAATTGAGGGGCGCCGCTAGAGTATGGATAGAGTCCGTACAAACAAGATACTTGAGGAGAGTGGCACCGATGACCTGGGAAGATTTTCAGAGGGAATTCCTAGGTCGGTTTTTGCCTGAGGGGACAAAAGATGCCAAGCGGCAACAATTTGAAGAATTGTGGATGACTCCGGAGATGACTGTGACAGAATTTGAGTTGCTATTTACTGAGCTAGCTCAATTCTCTCCCGAGTTAGTTCCGGATGAGGAAGCAAGAATCAAGAGGTTCATCCATCGTCTTACCGAGCCACTATTTATTGCTTTGTTACCACAAAGAAAGCAATTTGACACTTTGGCTCAAGCTGCTGACTATGCAAGAATAATCGAAACTAGGAAGAGATATGGGACGTCCAACGATCCCAAAGTGAAATTAATTGCCGGTGGTGGTAACGAAGGGAGTGGAAGTAAAAAGAGGAAAATGACAGGTGGTGGAGCCAAGTATTCGGAATCTGCGAGGGGACAAACCTCAACTATCACCAGTGACACAGCTCCAAGAGGAAATGTACAGGGAGGACAGAGAGTACAAGGTAGTAAAAACACCGGTGACACATGGCCTCAATGTGCAATCTGCAACAGACGTCATTTTGGTGTATGCCGGAAATTGACTGGTGCATGCTACACTTGTGGCGAGATGGGCCACATGTCTAGGGAGTGTCCTAAAAGACGGGAAGGTACGAGTGTGAGGAGTAATTCGACTCCGAGAAGTACTCCTATTCCAGCCCCACCGGTGAGAGCCGTGCCACCACATACAACCCATACGGGTGCAGTTAGAGGTCGTGGTGCGGGTAACAGTGGTAGAGGTACAGGGGCAGTGAGTGGCGGTCAAGCCAGAGTATTCGCAATTTCCCAGCAGGACGCTCATGCATCCAATGCAGTGGTCACAGGTACTCTACTTGTTTGTTCTCTTGAAGCAAGAGTGTTGTTTGATTCTGGTTCTACTCATTCATACGTGTCGCATGAATTTGCCTCTAAATTCAAGAGAAGTCCATCTAGAATGGAAGAGATAGTATTAGTATCTACTCCGATGGGAGATTCGGTACAAGTTGAGTATGTGCATAAATCCTGTGTGGTGGAGGTCGATGGTCATGAGACTATAGTAGACCTTCGTCTTTTAGTTATGTTTGATTTAGATGTAATTCTGGGAATGGACTGGTTGGCATCTTGTCATGCGGTGGTGGATTGTAGAGCTAAGTGTCTAAAATTTAGCATGCCGAATGAAGAACCTTTTGTGATAAGGGGCGACGGAGCCGCTCCGTACCCAAGCTTGATTTCAGCTATCAAGGCATCCAAGCTACTTGAAAAAGGGTGCAAAGGGTACTTGGCCTTTGTGAGAGACACTACGAAAGAAGTGGTTTCACCGAATCAAGTACCGGTGGTGCGTGAGTTCTTAGATGTATTTCCGGAAGAATTGCCGGGGTTGCCTCCCGATCGGGAAATTGAATTTGAAATAGAATTGCAACCTGGTACTCAACCTATATCCACACCACCTTATCGTATGGCTCCGAAAGAATTGAAGGAGTTACATACTCAGTTGCAGGAGTTGCTTGACAAGGGCTTTATTCGGCCTAGTTTTTCTCCTTGGGGTGCGCCGGTCCTTTTTGTGAAGAAGAAAGACGGATCTTTGCGGTTGTGTATCGATTACCGAAAGTTAAATAAGGTGACGATCCGCAACCAATACCCACTTCCGAGGATAGATGACTTGTTTGATCAATTACAAGGTGCAAAGCGGTTTTCAAAAATTGATTTGCGATCTGGGTATCACCAACTCAAGATTCGAGAATCAGACGTACCTAAGACCGCTTTCCGAACCCGATATGGACATTACGAGTTTTTGGTGATGTCTTTTGGATTGACCAATGCTCCTGCGGCGTTTATGGATATGATGAACAGGGTCTTCAAACCTTTCTTGGATCAATTTGTCATTGTTTTTATTGATGACATCTTGGTCTATTCGAAGAATTCAGAGGAGCACGCTGAACACCTAAGGTTGGCCTTACAAAAGTTGAGGGAGAAGAAGTTGTATGCCAAGTTCTCCAAATGTGAATTTTGGCTTGATAGAGTTGCCTTTTTGGGTCACGTGGTATCATCAGAGGGAATCCACGTTGATCCAAGTAAGGTGGAGGCGGTAAAGAATTGGTCCCAACCTACTTCAGTTACAGAAATCCGTAGCTTTTTGGGTTTGGCGGGCTACTACAGAAGATTCGTACAAGATTTTTCTAAGGTGGCTGCGCCATTGACCAAATTGACACAAAAAGGGGTGAAGTTTGTATGGGATGAGAAATGTGAGCATAGTTTTCAGAAGTTGAAGGAAAGTCTCACTACCGCTCCAGTGTTAACACTTCCTGAAGGCACCGGAGGATATGTGGTGTATTGCGATGCATCAAGGATCGGGTTGGGGTGTGTATTAATGCAACACGGTAAAGTGATTGCATATGCCTCGAGACAGTTAAGGAAACATGAGAAGAATTATCCGACGCATGATCTTGAAATGGCTGCGGTGGTATTTGCCTTAAAAATATGGAGGCATTACCTATACGGAGAGACTTGTGAAATTTATACAGATCACAAGAGTCTCAAATACATCTTCGAGCAGAAAGATTTAAACTTGAGACAACGTCGATGGCTAGAGTTGTTAAAAGATTATGACTGCACGATTTTGTATCATCCGGGAAGGGCTAATGTGGTAGCTGATGCTCTGAGTCGGAAATCTATGGGTAGTCTTGCCCATATAAGTGAAGAGAGAAGACCGTTGATTAAGGAACTTCATGAGTTAGAACAAACCGGGAATCGGTTTGAGATTGGAAGTTCAAATTCATTGTTGGCTCATCTAGAAGCTAAATCCTCTTTGGTAGAAGAGGTGAAGTCTAAACAGGATGAACATGCCGACCTCAGACAGATTAAAAATACAGTAATCAAAGAGAAAAGGGAGGACCTCCGATTCTCTATTGATGATTTCGGGGTACTTCGCTTGGAGGGACGGTTGTGTGTCCCGATGGTGGACAATTTGAAAGAGAGAATTCTTGAAGAAGCACACCGGACCGCTTATACCATCCACCCGGGAGCTAACAAGATGTATCATGATTTGAAACAATTGTATTGGTGGAATGGTATGAAAAGAGATGTTGCAGACTATGTGGCTAGATGTTTAGTGTGTCAGCAGGTTAAGGCTGAACACCAGAAACCCGCCGGGATGTTACAACAGATAGAAATACCAGAATGGAAATGGGAGAGGATCACAATGGATTTTGTTACAGGGTTGCCTAGATCACAGCGTGGGTTTGATTCAGTTTGGGTAATAGTGGATCGTATGACCAAGTCCGCCCACTTTCTGCCAGTTAAGACCACTTATAGTGTGAGTCAGTATGCGCGGCTCTATCTATCAGAGATCGTCAGATTACACGGGATACCAGTATCCATAATATCGGATAGAGGGCCACAGTTCACTTCCAGGTTTTGGAAGTCCATGCAGGAAGTGTTGGGGACTAGAGTTGATTTGAGCACCGCTTTCACCCACAGACAGATGGGCAATCAGAGAGAACTATTCAAATTCTGGAAGACATGCTTAGAGCGTGTATTATGGATTTCGGTGGAAGTTGGGAAAAGTATCTACCTCTAGCGGAATTTGCATATAATAACAGTTACCAAGCGAGTATCCAGATGGCACCTTTCGAGGCTCTTTATGGTCGAAGGTGTCGATCCCCGATTGGTTGGTTTGAGGTCGGAGAAGCTAGCTTAGTCGGCCCTGAACTGCTACAAGATGCCATTAAAAGGGTAAAAGAAATAAGGGAGAGGTTGTTAACGGCTCAAAGTAGACAGAAGTCATATGCTGACAACCGAAGAAGAGAATTGGAATTCGCTGTGGGTGAGCTAGTATTTTTGAAAGTTTCACCAATGAGAGGCGTGATGAGGTTTGGCAAGAAAGGCAAGTTAAGTCCAAGGTATATCGGACCGTTTGAGATACTTGAACGTGTGGGAAATGTTGCCTACCGTCTTCAGTTGCCGGCGGAACTAGAAGGAGTTCATCCGGTGTTTCATGTATCAATGCTTCGCAAGTACTTGCCAGATCCTTCTCATGTGATCCAACCCCAGGAGATACAACTAACCGAAGATTTGACGTATGAGGAGATACCAGTGGAAATCTTAGATCGTCAATTGAAGAAGTTGAGATCGAAAGAAATACCATTGGTGAAAGTTCTGTGGAGAAATCACTCGACCGAGGAAGCTACGTGGGAAGTCGAGGGAGAAATGCGCAGGACGTATCCTCACCTATTTGCAAACTAAGGTTAGTGTGTGGTTGAAATTCGGGGACCGAATTTCTTAAGGGGGGAAGATTGTAATACCCGAAAATTTTCCAATCAACGTTAAGGTCCTAATTAAATTTTTATTTTTAATTTGGAAGGAAAATGAGAAAATTTTAAAACAAATGAAATTTTATTTGGACCGAAATTGGGACCTAACGTGAAATTTTGGGTGTAAGTTTATTAACCTCAAAGTCAATTTTAACATTAAATAAATAATATATTAAATATATATATATAAATATATATATACATACAGATTTAGAAAAAAAATATATATATATAATATATATGTGTTTGGTGGAGGGTGGGGGTCACCCACGTGACCCCCATATTATCTAATTGGCCCTCATTCCTTTCATCCAGTGAGCAACCCGAGAGGTTGAAATAGAAGCAGAAAAAAAAAACGAAGCACTTGGGAGCAGAAGGAGAGGACCACGACGCTAAGCACTCGACGGAGGAGAAGAAGAGTCGACGGCACGCGCACGGGAAGCAACCGGACGGCGACTCGGGACGCCGGAGGTAGGGGGCCGGTGCGGATTCACGGAGGAGAGAGAGAGAGCACGGTTAGAGAGAGAAACAAACGGGAATAGTGTTTTTCGCCGGAAAAGTCACCGGAATCCGCCGTTTCGAAGCCGGGGAAGGTGACCGGGAGTTCTTTCTACCCCGTTCTATCATTCTAACCGATTGAATCGAGGTAAAAAGTCCCGAATCTCTCAAACCCCAAATTTATCTATTTTAGGGATTTTTGGAAAATTCCTAATATGTATGAATAAATTATTTTGGATCCTAAATTGAAGTTATTGGGTTGTTTAGAGGTGTTTGGATGTATGAGTATTGATAAATTGATAATGGGAGTTACTCAATTTGGAAATTATAGGACAATGGAGTTTATGAGGACTAAAGTGTAGTACAAATTGAATTGGTGTGTTGAATTGGTAATTTTAGATGGTAGTAATTGTTGTGATAGACAAGGGATCGAAGACCGAATAGTTACGTCTTAGCCGGAAACCAATTTTGGTATATTAAAGAGGCAAATTTTAGTCAATTAAGGAGTTGAAGATTTCTAAACCAAAGGGTGCTACTAGGATACGGATTAGAAGTAAACTAAAGATCCTAAATACTAGTTGAAGTAGTTTTAAGTAAATTAACTAGTTGGTGGGATTTATAGTTATATAGACATTGTATTGATGTGTACAAGTTATAATAAGGTTCAAGTGTCTAAAACTACTCACTATGTGTGTGTAGGACGTCACGAACTGGTTGGAGCTTCGGGTACGCCGAGGACCGATCAAGGAAAGCAAAGAGGTGAGGGGCTTTTCCCATCCTTGCCCTCTTGTGGGTTGTATGAGGATGTGAAAAATATGGTTTGTATTACTTGCCTCTTTGTTAGGATATGTACGTTAGATAACATGCTATTGTTATTCCTAAATGTGATTATTTGAGATTATATGTTATATGTGTATGTGATTTATGGGAAACATCATGATGGCTTGGGAAGCCTTATATGGAAAAAGGATTCTTGGAACCTAGAACGATATCGGGGGTAGGATCGAGTCTACTTTCGGTGTCTAAATTTCATGGTCCTAGAAACTCACAAGTTAAATGAAGTTGGAAACCTATTGTTTGATCTTGACATTTTTGAAAGAATTAAACTTAGGATGTTCTTCCTTGAAATTATTTTTGAACTTGGGAAAGGGTATAAACTTATAAGTTTTTCTAAGAAAAGTAAAACCGAACTAGTAGGGGTTCATAGGAGTCATGTAGAGTCTATGACAAAAGAGGTGTCCATTTTGAATAAACCGGGTAGATCGAGTATGTCCTCGTGAAGTCGGACACCCAAGAGTCCAATGTCTATGAGTTTGCCACTTTGTGGTTAAAGCTTTGGTTAGGCCAAAGTCACACGAGTCGCCGGCTATGTATCAAGTAAAGTCTTGGTGCCAGATATGTCTCAAGTAAAGTCTTGGGGCCAGGGGTTCCTAGAATGATCAACTAGGTTCCTAACCACTCACGTGAGCTATGCCTTCGAGCCAGTTTACCTCCTAACGGATGCCACTCACGCGAGTTATGCCTTCGGGCCAGATTCTCTCCTAACGGAGATATGCCTTCGGGCCAGTTTATGTTATTTTAAAATGATATATGATATTGGAAAGTGTTTAATGAGATTGAACATGTGATATATATATATATATGCCTAATTTTGTCAATATATGTGTTATGTATGTTAAATGCGTGATCACTTAAACATGAAAGGTTAAAAGGAATATTATATGTGCCTGTGGATGTGATTGGCTCCCTTTCCCCAGTTGTAGTGGTACCCGCTACTACACCAAGGATGGGAGAGCCTCTCACTGAGTCCGTTAGACTCACCCCCCAATTTTACATGTTACAGATATAGGTGTAGCGGGCGTCGGACACGCGTCTACTTCCTCTCAAGGAGGCGGACATTCCTAGAGACCTCACGCATTGTTCGCGTGAGAAGTTCATCTTTTGATGTATACAGTCTTTTGTTATATTTCATTGATGTATACATTATTTTGAGTATAGCCTTGATGTGCAGGCAATTGCTATATGTATATGTATATGTACAAATCTAGACTTGTCGGCTTCATACTGTTTAAAGATTAGGTCATGGATGGGAATATAGGATATATGAATATTATGATGAGTATGAATTGCTTCCGCTTGTGAATAGGATAGGTCACACCCTATGAGGTGTGATCAATATGTAAATTATACATATATATATATGTGTGGTTGGTATGTGATTGTTTGCAAATATATAAACCTGCATGTGAATAGGATAGATTACACGCATTGAGGCGTGTGATCAATATGTAAAGTTAAATGCGAGTGTGGATGCTTATATACAGGTGATCGAACAGGTTATATATATTGTGTGTGAATAGGATAGGTCATTCCCTTGTGGGTTGATCACTACGTATATACATATTTATGTGTGATTGCTTATGTGAATGGATGTATATATATATTTGAATTGGGCTGAAGCGGCAATGAGCGCCGTGGATTGCAGGTTATTTAGGCCACCATGATCGACATGGCCAATATTTATTATGTGAATATTGTATGTTGTCTGTATAGCAGGGTAGTTATTTTAAATGGTAATAGGGAAGGCTTACGGGTTTAGGGGTGAAATCCTACTCCCGTGCCGGTCACGGACTCCTAGGAATGGGGTCGTGACAAGATTAGCAAGAAAATCAAGTTTTCGAAACACTCATTGGCGAAAACTGATGAATATCAAGTTTTCGAAACACTCATCGGCGAAAACTGATGAATATGAAGTTTTCAAAACACTCATTGGTGAAAACTGATTAACCAGAAAATCAAGTTTTTAAAACACTCATTGGCGAAAACTGATGAATATCAAATTTCCAAAACACTCATCGGCGAAAATTGATGAATATCAAGTTTTCGAAACACTCATTGGCGAAAACTGATTGACAGGAAAATCAAGTTTTCGAAACACCTATTAGCGAAAACTTAGAAATATCAAGTTTTCGAAAAACTCACCGGCGAAAACTGATGAATATCATGTTTCCGAAACACTCACTGATGAAAACTAATGAATATCAAGTTTTCGAAACACTCACCAGAGAAAACTGAACAATATCAAGTTTTCGAAATACTCAACGGCGAAAACTTATTAACAAGAAAATCAAGTTTTTGAAACACTCATTGGCGAAAACTGATGAATATCAAGTTTTCGAAACACTAATCGGCGAACATTGAAGAATGTCACGTTTTCGAAACACTCATCGGCAAAAACTGATTAACAAGAAAATAAAGTTTTCGAAACACCCATTAGCGAAAACTAAGGATTATCAATTTTTTGAAACACTCACCGGCGAAAACAGATTCACTGATTAACAAGAAAATCAAGTCCTCGAAACACTCATTGGCGAAAACGGATGAATATCAAGTTTCCGAAACAATCACCGACAAAAATTGATTAACAAGAAAATCATGTTTTCGAAACACTCATCGACGAAAACAGATTCACAAGAAAATCAAGTTTTCGAAACACTCATTGGCGAACACTGATGAATATCAAGTTTTCGAAACACCCATTAGCGAAAACTGATGAATATCAAGTTTTCGAAAACACTCATTGGCGAAAACAGATTAACAATAAAATCAAATTTTCGAAACACTCATTGGCAAAAACTGATGAATATCAAGTTTTCGAAACACTCATTGGCAAAAATTGATGAATATCAAGTTTTCAAAACACTCATTGGCGAATATTGATTAAAAAGAAAATGATGTTTTCGAAACACTCATTGGCGAAAATTAAAGAATATCAAGTTTTTGAAAAACTAACTGGCGAAAATTGATGAATATCAAGTTTTCAAAACACTCATCGGCGAAAACTGATTAATAAGAAAATCTAGTTTTTGAAACATTCATCGGCGAAAACAGATGAATATCAAGTTTTCAAAACACTAATTGGCGAAAACTAATGAATATCAAGTTTTCGAAACACTCACTGGCGAAAACGGATGAATATCAAGTTTTCGGAACACTCATCGATGAAAACTGATGAATTTCATGTTTTTGAAATACTAATCGGCGAAAACTAATTAACAAGAAAATCAAGTTTTCGAAACACCTATTAGCGAAAACTTATAAATATGAAGTTTTCGAAAAACTCACCGGCGAAAATTGATGAATAAGAAAATCAAGTTTTCGAAACACTCATTGGCGAAAAAGGATGAATATCAGGTTTCCGGAACACTCATAGGCGAAAACTGATTAACAAGAAAATCAAGTTTTCGAAACACTCATTGGTGAAAACAGAATAATATCTAGTTTTCGAAACACTCACTGGCGAAAACTGATGAATATCAAGATTTGGAAACACTCATTGGCGAAAACTGCTTAACAAGAAAATCTAGTTTTTGAAACACCCATTGGCGAAAACTAACTAAAATCAAGTTTTTGAAACACTGACCGGCGAAAACTGATGAATATCATGTTTTTGAAACACTCATCGGCGAAAACTGATTTACAAGAAAATCAAGTTTTCGCAACACTTATTGGCGAAAACTGATGAATATCAAGTTTTCGAAACACTCACCGGCGAAAACTGATTAACAACAAAATCAAATTTTTGAAACACTCGTTGGCGAAAACTGATGAATATCAAGTTTTCGGAACAATAATCGGTGAAAACTAATGAATAATAAGTTTTCGAAACACTTATCGGCGAAAACTGAATAACAAGAAAATCAAGTTTTCGAAACACTCATTGGTGAAAATTGTTGAATATCAAGTTTCCGAAACACTCACCGGTGAAAATTGATGAATTTCAAGTTTTTGAAAAACTTACCGACGAAAACTTGTTAACAAGAAATTCTATTTTTTGAAACACTCATTGGTGAAAACTGATGAATATCAAGTTTTCGAAACACTCACCGGCGAAAACTGATGAATGTCAAGTTTTCGAAACACTCATCGGCGAAAACTGATTAACAAGAAATTCAAGTTTTCGAAATACTCATTGGCGAAAACTGATGATTAACAAGATTCTGAAACACTCACCGGCGAAAACTGATGAATATGAACTTTTTGAAACACTAATTGGCGAAAATTGATTAACAAGAAAATCAAGTTTTCGAATCACCTATTAGCCAAAACTAAGGAATATGAAGTTTTCAATACACTCACCGGCGAAAGCTGATGAACAAGAAAATCAAGTCCTCGAAACACTCATTGGCGAAAACGGATGAATATCAAGTTTCCGAAACAATCACCGACAAAAATTGATTAACAAGAAAATCATGTTTTCGAAACACTCATCGACGAAAACAGATTCACAAGAAAATCAAGTTTTCGAAACACTCATTGGCGAACATTGATGAATATCAAGTTTTCGAAACACCCATTAGCGAAAACTGATGAATATCAAGTTTTCGAAAACACTCATTGGCGAAAACTAACGAATATCAAGTTTTCGAAACACTGACCGGCGAAAACTGATAAATATCATGTTTTCGAAACACTCATCGCGAAAACTGATTAACAAGAAAATCAAGTTTTCAAAACACCTCATTGCCGAAAACTGATGAATATCAA
>JAAIUW010000259.1:0-38523 GCA_014851425.1 Senna tora | reverse complement strand
GTTTGGTTTTTGGTTTGGGTTGTGGTTTGGGGTTTAAGATTTAGGGTTTAGGATTGGGTTTTAAGTTTTGGGGTTTTGGTTTGGGGTTAAGGGTTTTGGGTTTATGGTTTAGGGTTTGGGGTTTATGGTTAAGGGTTTGGGATTTGAGGTTAAGGGTTTGGGGTTTAGGGTTTAGGATTTGGGTTTAGGGTTTAGGGTTTGGAGTTTAGGGTTTAGGGTTTAGGGTTAGGGGTTTATGCTTTCGAGTTTAGGGTTTTGGGTTTAGGGTTTAGGCATTGGGGTTTAGGGATTATGCTTTAGGGTTTTGGGTGTATGGTTTAGGAATTAGGGTTAGGGTTTCAGGGTTCAAGGTTTAGGGTTTAGGGTTTAGGGTTTTAGCGTTTTTGGGTTTAGGGTTTAGGGTTTCAGTTTAAGGTTTAGGGTTTGGGGTTTGGGGTTTAGGGTTTAGGGTTTCAGGTTTATAGTTCAGGGTTTGGGGTTAGGATTTAGGGTTATGGGTTTAGGATTTAGGGTTAGGGTTTGGGGTTTAGGGTTTGGGGTTTAGGGTTTAGGATTTAGGGTTTACGACTCAGGGTTTTGGGTTTAGGATTTTAGGGTGGAGGGTTTTTGGATTTGGGGTTTAGGGTTTGGGGATTAGGGTTGAAGTTTTTGGGGTTTAGGGACTTGGGTTTAGGGTTTAGGGTTTACATTTAGTATTTGGGGTTTATTGTTTAGGGTTTGGGACTTACGGTTTACGGTTTACAGTTTACGGTTTAGGGTTTGGGGATTATGGTTTGGCATTTAGGGTCTTGGGGTATCGGGTTTAGGGTTTAGGGCTCGGGGTTTAAGGATTTGGCATTAGGGTTTAGGGTGTAGGGTTTAGGATTTAGGGTTTTGGGTTTCGGGGTACAGGGTTTAGAGTTTAGGGTTTATGGTTAAGAGTTTTAGGGTTTAGGCTTTAATGTGTCAGTTAAGGGTTTAAGGTTTAGATTTGGGGTTTGGGGTTAAGGGTTTCCGGTTTATTTTTAAGGGTTTGGGGTTTAGGGTTTTGGGTTAGGATTTAGGGTTTTGGGCTAGGGTTAGGGTTTGGGGTTTAGGGTTTAGAGTTTAGGCTTTGGGTTTAGGGTTTCGGGTATATGGTTTAGGGTTTGCGGTTTGGGGTTTATGGTTTAGGGTTAGGGTTTAGGGTTTAGGGTTTAGGGTTTAGGTTTCGAGTTTAGGGGTTTCGGGTTTATTTTTAAGGGTTTGGGGTTTTGGGTTTAGGGTTAAGGTTTCGGGTTTAAGGTTAGGGTTAGTGTTTGGGGTTTGGGGTTTAGAGGTTAGGGTTAAAGGTTTAGGTTTAGGGTTAAGGTTTGGGGTTTAAGGTTAGGGTTTAGAGTTTAGGGTTTGGGGTTTAAGGTTAGGGTTAGGGTTTGATGTTGAGGGTTAAGGTTTAGGGTTTGGGGTTTAGGGTTTAGGGCTTAGGGCTTAGGGTTTAGGGATTAGCATTTATGGTTTTAGGGTTTAGGCTTTCGGTTTTGCGTTTAGGGTTTAGGCTTTCGGCTTAGGGTTTAGAGTTTTGAGTTTTAGGGTTTGGAGTTTAGGGTTTAGGTTTTGGGGTTTAGGGTTTCGGATTAAGGGTATAGGGTTTGGGGTTTAAGATTTCGGGATTGGGGTATAGGGTTTAGGGTTTGGGGTTTAGGGTTTAGGGTTTAGGCTTACTGTTTAGGGTTTAGTGTTTAGGGTTTGGGGTTTAGGGTATAGGGTTTAAGGTTTAGGGTTTAGGGTTTAGAAGTTAGGAGTTAGCATTTTGGGTTTTAGGGCTTAGGCTTTCGGATTTAGGTTTAGGGTTTAGGGTTTAGGGTTTTGAGTTTTGCGGTTTGGGGTTTAAGTTTTGGGGGTTAGGATTTAGGGTTTGGGGTATAGGGTTTAGGGTTCGAGGTTTAGGGTTTAGGCTTAGTTTTTAGGGTTTAGGGTATGGGATTTGGGGTTTAGGGTTTGGGGTATACGGTTTGGGGTTGAGGGTTTGGGGTATAGGATTTAGGGTTTGCGGTTTGGGGTTTACGGGTTAAAGTCTTGGGTTTGGGATTTAGGGTTTTGGGTTTAGGGTTGGGGTTTATGGTATAGGGTTTAGGGTTTATCGCTTGGGGTTTCGGGGTTTAGGGTTTAGGATTTTAGGGTTTAGGGTTTAGTGTTTGGGTTTAGCATTTAGGGTATGGGTTTGGGGTTTGGGGTTATCGTTTAGAGTTTAGGGTTTAGGATTTAGTGTTTATGGCCTAGGGTTTAGGGTTTAGGGTTTAGCCTTTGAGGATTTGGGGTTTAGTGTTTGAGTTTAGGGTTTAGGATTTAGGATTTAGGGTTTGGGGTTTAGGGTTTGGGATAAAGGGCTTAGGGCTTAGGGTTTTCGAGTTTAGGGTTTGGGATTGATGTTTTTCGGTTTTGGGTTTAGGGTTTTACGTTTAGAATTCAGGGTTTCGGATTTAGGGTTTTGGGTTTAAGGTTTTGGAGTTTAGGGTTTAAGGTTTAGGACTTAGAATTTGGGGTTTGGGGTTTAGGGGTTTAGAGTTTTAGGGTTTAGGGTTTCAGGGTTTAGGGGTTAGGGTTTAGGGTTTAAGGTTTAGCGTTTAGGGTTAGGGTTTAAAGTTTAGGGTTTTGGGTTTAAGGATTAGGGTTTAGGGTTTAGGGTTTAGGGTTTCGGGTTTAGGCTTTAGGCTTTAGTGTTTTGGGTTTAGGGATTAGGGTTTAGGATTTTTGGGTTAGGGTTTAGGGTGTAGGGTTTCGGTTTTCAGATTTAAGGTTTGTGGTTTAGGGTTTGGAGTTTGGAGTTTAGGGTTTAGGTTTAGGGTTTGCGGTTTAGGGTTTTAGGGTTTGGCGTTTGGGGTTTAAGGTTTATGGTTTGGGGTTAAGGGTTTACGATTTAGGGTCTTTGGTTTGTGGTTTAGGGTTTAGGGCTTTGCGGTTTATGGTTTAGGGATTAGGGTTTGGAGTTTACAGTTTGGGGTTTAAGATTTATGGTTTGGGGCTTATGGTTTAGGCTTCAGGGTTTACGGTTTACGGTTTTAGGGTTTAAGGTTGAGTGTTTCGGGTTTAGGTTTGGGGGTTTGGGGTGTGAGGATAAGGGTTTGGTGTTTAGTGTTTACGGTTTGGGGTTTGCATTTTTGGGTTAGGGTTTGGGGTTTAAGGTTTGGGGTTTAGGATTTAGGGTTTATGGTTTAGGGTTTAGGGTTTAGCATTTAGGGTTTTGGGTTGAAGGTTTGGGTTTAAGGGTTTTGGGTATAGGGTTTAGGGTTTAGGGATTTCGGTTTGTGGGTTTAGGGTTTAGGGTTTGGGGTTAATGGTGTACTGTTTTCGGTTTAGGGTTTAGGGTTTAAGGTTTTAGGATTTAGGGTTTAGGGTTTCAGTTTAGCAATTAGGGTTCAGGGTTTAGGATTTAAGGTTTGGTGTTTGGGGTTTGGGGTTATGGGTTTGCGGTTTAGGTGTAAGGTTTGGGGTTTAGGGTTAGGGTTTGGGGTTTAGAGTTTTGGGTTTAGGGTTTATGGTTTGAGGTTTAGGGTTTAGGGTTTGAGGTTGGGGTTTAGGGTTTAGGGTTCAGGATTTAGGGTTTGGGGTTTACGGTTTGGGGTTTAGTGGTTATGGTTTAGGGTTTTGGGATTGTGGTTTAGGGTTATGGTTTGGGTTTGGGGTTTAGAGTTTAGGCTTTACGGTTTTGGGATTTGGTGGTTAGGGTTTAGGGTTTAGGATTTATGGTTTAATGTTTAGGGTTTAGGGTTTAGGGTTTAGGGTTTTGGGTTTGGGGGTTAGGGTTTGGGGTTTATGGTTTAGGGTTTAGGGTTTTGGATTTTGGGTTTAGGGTTTAAAGTTTGGGTTTGCGATTCAGGGATAGGGTATGGGGTTTAGGGTTAGGGTTTGCAGTTTACGGTTTGGGGTTTACAATTTGGGGTTTAGGATTTAGGGTTTAGGGTTAGGGTTTGAGGTTTAGGGTTAGGGTTTGGGTTTAGGGTTTAGGGTTTAGGGTTTGGGGTTTATGGTTTAGGGTTTAGGGTTTTGGATTTTGGGTTTAGGGTTTATAGTTTGGGGTTTGGGGTTAAGGGTTTAGGGTTTAGGGTTTAGGGTTTAGGGTTTTGGGGTTTAGGGTTTAGGGTTTTCGGTTTAGGTTTACTATTTACGGTTTAGGGTTTAGGATTTAGGGTTTAGGGTTTAGGGTTTGGGATTTAAGGTTTAGGGTTTCGAGTTTCGGTTTTTGGGTTTTGGGTTTAGGGTTTTGGGTTTAAGGTTTAGGGTTAAGGGTTAAGGGTTTGGGGTTTGGGGTTTGAGGTTTAATGTTCATGGTTTAGAGTTTAGGGTTTAGGGTTTGGGGTTAAGGGTTTAGGGATTATGGTTTGGGATTTAGGGTTTCGGGTTTGGAGTTTGAGGTTAAGGCTTTAGGGTTTATGGTTTAGCATTTAGGGTTTGAAGTTAGGGTTTAGGGTTTAGTGTTTAGGGTTTTGGTTTTAGGGTTTCGGATTTACAATTTACAGTTTGGGCTTTGGGGCTTAGGATGTTGGGATGATGGTTTGGGGTTGAGGGTTTAGGGTTTGGGGTTTGGGGTTTATGGTTTAGGATTTAAGGGTTAGGGTTTAGGGTTTAGGGTTACGGGATAAGGTTTATGGGTTTAAGGTTTAGGGATTAGGGTTAAGGGTTAGGGTTTAGGGTTTAGGGTTTAGAGTTTAGTGTTTAAGATTTAAGGTTTCGGGTTTAAGGTTTGGGTTTAAGGGTTTGGGGTTTAGGGTTTAGGGCTTAGGGTTTAGGGTTTAGGGTTTTGGGGTTTAGGGTTTAAGGTTTGGTGTTTAGGGTTTAGGGTTTAGGGTTTAGGGTTTAGGGTTTAGGGATTAGGGTTTAGGGTTTAGGGTTTAGGTTTTAGGGTTTAGGGATTGGGATTTAGGGTTTGGGGTTAATGGTTTATGGTTTAGGGTTTAGGGTTGAGGGTTTAGGGTTAGGGTTTGGGGTTTAGGGTTAGGGTTCGGGGTTTATGGTTTGGGGTTTAGGGTTTAGGATTTAGGGTTTAGTGTTTACGGTTTAGGATTTAGGGTTTAGGGGTTTGGGGTTAAGGGTTTAGGGTTTCGGGTTTATGGTTTAGGGTTTAGGGTGGGTTTTAGGGTATAGGTTTTAGGGTTTCGATTCAGGGTTTAGGGTTTGGTGCTTAGGGTTAGGGTGTAGGGTTTAGGGTTAGGGTTTGTGGTTTGGGGTTTATGGTTTAGAGCTTTAGGGTTTAGGGTTTAGGGTTAGGGTTTGGAGTTTAGGGTATGGGTTTCGGGTTTAGGGTTTCGGGTTTTGGCTTTGGGGTTTTAAGGTTTTGGGTTTAGAGTTTAGGGTTTGGGTTTGGGGTTTAGGGTTTAGGGTTTGGAGTTTAATGTTAGGGTTTGGGGTTTTGGGTTTAGAATTTTGGGTTTCGAGTTTTGAGTTTAGCGTTTAGGGTTTTGTGTTTAGGGTTTTGGGTTTTGGGTTTTGGGTTTAGCGTTTATGGTTTGGGGTTTATGGTTTAGGGATTATGGTTTTGGATTTAGGGTTTAGGCTTTAGGGTTTCGGGTTAAGGCTTTGGGGTTTATGGTTTAGGGTTTAGGGTTTAGGGTTTAAGGTTACGGGTTACGAGTTTTCGGTTTATAGTATAGGGTTTGGGGTTTAGGGTTTAGGGTTTAGGGTTTGAGGTTTGGGGTTATTTGGGGTTTATGGTTTTGGGTTCAGGGTTTAGGGTTTAGGGTTTAGGGTTTAGGATTTATGGTTTCAGGTTTAAGGTTAGGGTTTAAGGGATTAGGTTTCGGGGTTTAGGGTTTAGGGTTTAAGGTTTTGGGTTTGAGGGTTTGGGGTTTATGGTTTACGGTTTGGGTTTATGGTTTAAGGTCTTGGGTTTTGGGTTTTGGGTTTAAGGTTTAGGGATTAGGGATTAGGGTTTAGGGTTTAAGGATTAGGGTTTAGGGTTTAGGGTGTAAGGTTTGGGGTTTGGGGTTTATGGTTTGTGGTTTAGGGTTTAGGGTTTAGGGTTAGGGTTTGGAGGTTAGGATTAAGGTTTAGGGTTTTGGGTTTTGGGTTTGGGGGTTTATGGTTTGGGGTTCATGGTTTAAGGTTTTGGGTTTTGGGTTTAGGGTTTCTGGTTTAAGGTTTAGGGTTTAAGGGTTAGAGTTTGAGGTTTGGAGTTTATGGTTTAGGGTTTGGGGTTTGCGATTTAGGGATAGGGTGTGGGGTTTAGGGTTAGGATTTGGGGTTTACGGTTTGGGGTTTATGGTTTAGGGTTTAGGGTTAGGGTTTTGGGTTTTGGGGTTTATGGTTTGGGGTTTAGGGTTTCAGGTTTAAGGTTTACGGTTTGGGGTTTGCGGTTGAGGGTTTAGGGTTTTGGGTTTTGGGTTTAGGGGTTTAGGGGTTATTTAATTTGTCTCATAAAGTGATGGGTGTTGGTGTCTAGATCCCATTTTTGGTTATTTTCTCCTTGCGTTCAGTTCGCTCGTGTTGTTGGCTGCTATAACCTCCTTAATTGGGTATTTATTTTGCTTTAAAAATAGTAAATTCGGTTACAAGTCTATAAAAACATTTAAGAGGGATTAAATTGTAATAAGTTTCTTATTTATCTGTCTTTTTAAAATATGTAACTTGCCTAATTATATTGATTTTTCATTAAGCTTCGTGGCTGGGTGTCATTGGGTGGTTAATTTTGACTTCATTGGGCTTTAAGTAAACTAGAGGGCTTTAATTGCAATTTTTTAATTCTTTCTTTTTAGTCCTGAATTTCTACTTGAGAAAATGTGTCCTTTTAGGACTTTTTTGAGGTTGGGGTTCCTTAGCTAAATATTAGGGTATCTCTAGAGCGTCCTAGGGTTTTTTTGTAGGGTCAAATAGGTCTTTCCTACACCTTTTAACACACTAAAGTAAAAAGGCTAAAAGGTCAGTTTTTCTTTCAGTTTTGTCACTAAGGTTAGGGTTAGGGTTCCTTTTGCACTTTTCTTCTGATTTTTAGGTCTCTTGGCCTCTAGTTAGGGTTTCTAGATTTATTTACAAGCAAAGACAAATGGAAGCACATTCAAGGACTCAAAAATAAAAGAAGTGAACACATTTTCAGAAAAGTCAACACATTACAGGGAAAGTCAACAGTGAGGCTTTTGGTCAAAGTTGGCTTTCAATTTTTGGGATGTTACATTTTGTAACGTCCTAGTTTCTTTATTGATTTTGTTGCGAATTAGGTTATTTGCTTAACTTTTAAAATCCCAATCCAATTTCTTTCATTTTCTTTTTATGTGGGAGTAATAAAAGTCAAGGGTTACCCCAAGGATCGCTTACTCTTGTTTGGTTGATTTACCTAAGAAACTAGAAGTTACTTGTGTGTTTCTCTCGCGCTCTCCCAAAATTCTCATACAAATAAAGTCAGGTGAAACCGAGGTACTAAACCTCCATTCATTACCTAAGCAGTTCAAAACCTTTGACTACATCATACAATCCATACACATATATATACAAACATAAGTATCATAGTCAGTGGCTTGCAGTCCTAAAATAGTTAGTACTATAGTGCCAAAATAGAGTGACATCTGGGTCACTGCCAAAATGGTAGTCAGTTCCCTGCTACCTGCCCATCACACACTTTCTATGTCCCTGGGGCATTCTCAACCAAAGGGAAAAAGAAAAGGATGTTGACCGCCTTCAAGATTTGGAAGTAACCCAGAAAGGGGAACCTCTAGTAGCTCTACCTCAATCTCCAGTAGTACTATGTACCTGGCCATCTGAACACACTAACGTAGTGAGATATAAAATCCCTGTAACGTAGATTACCAGTTTTATAAATAACTAATTAGTGGTTCTGCTGTATTTCTAAGAATACAGAAAAAAGTACTTCCTTCTAAATTAATAGATAATTTAAGTTTGGTACACAACAATTACAAGATATTTCCACTTACACAGTTCATAATATATGCTCATGTGAAAAGCTGTAAATAGATGAAAAGTCATTTTCTTTTCAAAAATATGCATGTTTACCACTACATGCACTTATCAGCCATGCCAAACATCATGTCTCACCAGGACCTGTACAACTGGTTAAATCTTTACCATCAATTAAAGTAATCTAATGGAACAGGACAATAACCGACTTACCATTTACCAATATGGAAAAGTCCGCCCATGTAAGGCTAACAGGAATTACCCAACATTCCACGGCGTCCCATGGAGTGCGCACAAAGTTAGAACCTTAGGATCACCAGTCCCGGACTGGAATGTCTCCTCACTAGTTGTTAGGCAGCTACGTCCCAGACGCATTCCTAGCCAGCCTAGTGTGTCCTTTTCATACAGATCAAATTATACAAAATAATTTTTCTTCGACAGGTAACGTTTACTCAGTTGTCATTCATTTTCCCTCCAAGGCATATTTACAGTTTTACCCCTCCAAGGGTATATGTAAGCAAACACAAATACTTGCCCTCCAAGGCATATTTACAGTTTTACCCCTCCAAGGGTATATGCACATCGAACACAGATGCATGCTCAAATACCTGCCCTCCGAGGCAATATTTAGTTCACATTTGCATGCTAAACTCAATTTCAGGGTTTTGATGCCACACATTTAAATAGTCTGACAAAGTCAACCACAACGTCAAATATGACTTACACAACATGTAACAGGCATATCTTTGCATACAAACATCCAAAGGTCATGAAATTATACCACAAGCATCATTAACACATACTTAACAGTCTCAGCCAGTTTTCCAATAATGAAACTTGCATTTAGACCCTTAATTTCACAAATCTTTTCAAAAAGGTCATTTTCTTTAAAGTAAAGGAAATCAAGGCATAATTCAAGTCTTTTGACCACAACGCTCCACCAAAATAGTAAATTAGGACCTTCTACACACATCCAGTTGACGTTTACGGTGTAGGGGGGGTTCAGGTTTATGGTTTGGGGTTTTGGGTTTTGAGTTAGGGTTTGGGTTTTATTGTTTGGGGTTTAGGGTTTTTGGTATAAAGTACTGGGTTTGTGGTTTAGGGTTTAGGGTTTGGGGTTGAGGGTTTACAATTTAGGGTTAAGGGTTTAGGGTTTGGGTTTTAGGATTTTGGGCTTAAGGTTTAAGGTTTAGGGATTATGCTCTGGGGTTTTGGTTATAGAGTTTAATGTTTAGGGTTCAGCGTTTAGCATTTAGGGTTTTCGGGTTTAGGGTTTAGGGTTTGAGCTTTCGGTTTAGGGTTTAGGGTTCAGATTTAGGGTTTGGGGTTTAGGGTTTGGGGTTTGGGGTTTAGTGTTTACGTTTTCAGGTTTGGGGTTTAGCGTTAGGGTTTGCGGTTTAGGGTTTGTGGTTTAGGATTTAAGGTTTAGGGTTTAGGGTTTTGGGGTTTGGGGTTTATGGTTCAAGGTTTATGGTTTATGGTTTAAGGTTTTGCGTTCGGAGTTCACAGAATAGGGTCTGGGGTTTCGAATTTAGGGTTTAGGGTTTGGAGTTTATGGTTTAGGTTTAGAGTTTAGGTTTTGGATTTACGGTTCCGGGTTTAGGGTTCGAGGTTTAGGATTTCGGGTTTCGAGTTTGGAGTTTATGGTTTGGGGTTCAGGGTTTAGGGTTTAAGGTTTGGTGTTCAGGGTTTACGGTTTACGGTTTAGGCTCTCGGGTTTAGGGTTTAGGCTTTAGGGTTTGGGGTTTATGGTTTTAGGGTTAGGGGTTTGGTGTTTAGGGTTTAGGTTTCACGGTTTAGGGTTTAGACTTTAGGGTTTATGGTTTCAGGTTTAGGGTTTGGGGTTTAGTGTTTAAGGTTTGGTGTTTAGGGTTCAAGGATTACGGTTTAGGATTTAAGGTTTAGGGTTTGGAGTCTAGGGTTAAGGGTTTGGGATTTAGGCTTTAGCGTTTAGGGTTAAGGGTTTGCGGTTTAGGGTTTAGCGATTTGGGTTCAGGGTTTAGGGTTTCAGGTTTAGGGTTACAGTTACAGTTTAGGTTTTTCAGTTTATTTTAGGGTTTTGGGTTTAGGGTTTAGGGTTTGGAGTTTAGGGCTTAGGGTTTAGGGTTTAGGAATTAATGTTTAGTGTTTAGGATTTAGGGTTTAGGTTCGGGGTTTGGGGTTTGGGGTTAAGGGTTTATGTTTAATGTTTAGGGTTTATGGTTAGGGTTTGTGGTTTAGGGTTTGGTGTTTATGGGTTGGGGTTTACGGTTGGGTTAGGGTTTAGGGTTAGGGTTTGAGGTTTAGGGTTAGGGTTTAGGGTTTAGGGTTTGGGGTTCATGATTTAGGCTTTAGGCTTTAGGGTTTATGGTTTGAGATTTATGGTTTAGGGTTTAGGGTTTAGGTTTCGGGTTTAGGGTTTAAGGTCTAGATTTAGAGTTTAGGGTTTAGGATTTATGGTTCGCGGTTTAGGGTTTGGGGTTTAGGGTTCAAGGTTAGGGATTGGGGTTTAGGGTTTACTGTTTAGGGTCATGGGTTTGGGGTTTAGAGTTTAGGGTTTGTGATTTAGGATTCATGTTTTTTGGTGTAGGGTTTACGGTTTGGGTTATAAGGATTAGGATTTACAGTTTAGGGTTTAGGGTCTGGGGTTTAGGGTTTAAGGTTCGGGGTTCGGGGTTTAACGTTTAGGGTTTAAGAATTAGGGTTTAATGTTTTGGGTTGAGGGTTTAGGGTTTGGGGTTTAGGGTTTAGGTTTGAGGTTTAGTGTTTAGAGTTTAGGGATTCTTGTTTCTGGTTTAGGGTTTGGGGTTTAGTGTTTAAGGTTTGAATTTTAGGGCTTAGGGTTTTGGATTTGGGGTTTTGGGTTTAGGGTTTAGGGATATGGCTTGGGATTTAGGGTTTAGAGTTTAGGGTGTGGGTCGAGGGGTTTGGGGTTCATGGTTTAGGATTTAAGGTTTAGGGTTGAGGGTTTAGGGTTTTAAGTTCGAGGTTGAGGTTTTAGGTTTTAGGGATTTGGGTTTAGGTTTTATGGCTTATTTTTTAGGGTTTTGGCTTTTGGGTTTAGGGTTTAATATTTAGTTTTTAGAATTTAGGGTTTGGGGTTTGGGGTTTATGGTTTAATGTTTGGTGTTTAAGGTTAGTGTTTGAGGTTTAGGATTTGGTGTTTATGGGTTACGGTTTAGGGTTTAGGGTTTAGGGTTTAGGGTTAGGGTTTAGGGTTTATGGGTTTTGGGTTTAGGGTTTGGGGTTTATGGTATAGGCTTTAGGCTTTAGGGTTTGGGGTTTAGGGTTTAGGGTTTTGGTTTTATGGTTTAGGGTTTAGGGTTTATGGTTTAAGGTTTGGAGTTAAGGGTTTAGGGTTTTCGGTTTAGGGTCTTGGGTTTGGGGTTTAGTGTTTAGGGTTTGGGGTTTATGGTTTAGGCTTTATGGTTTAGGGTTTTCAGTTTGGGGTTTAGGGTTTTGCGTTTTAGCTTTAGGGTTTTGCGTTTTGGGTTTACAGTTTTGGTTTAGGGTTTGGGGGTTTAGGCTTTAGGGTTTAGGGTTTGTGGTTTAGAGTTTGGGGTTTAGGGTTTGTGGTATAGGGTTTATGGGTTGGGGTTTAGGGATCAGGGTTTACGGTGTAGGGTCTTAGGTTTGGGATTTAGGATTTAAGGTTTAGGGTTTTGTGTTTAGGGTTTGGGGTTTGCGGTTTAGGATTTAGGATTTAGCATTTAGGGATTTGGGGTTCAGGGTTTGGGATTGGGGGTTTAGGGTTTAGGGTTTTGCAATTATGGTTTATGGTTTGGGGTTTAGGGTTTAGGGTTATGGGTTTGGGGTTATGTGTTTGGGGTTTGGGGTTTAGGTTTCAGATTTAGGGTTTAGATTTTAGGGTTTACAATTTAGGGTTTAGGGTTTGGGGTTTAGTATTTAGTGTTTAGGATTTATGGTTTAGAGTTTAGGGTATAGGGATTATGTTTTAGGATTTAGTGTTTAGGCTTTAGGGTGTGGGGTTAAGGCTATAGGGTTTAAGGTTTTGGATTTAGGGGTTAGGGTTTGGGGGATAGGGTTCCGGGATTAAGGTTTAGGGTTTGGGGTTTACTTTTTAGGGTTTAGGGTTTGGAGTTTTGAGTTTAGGGTTTAGGATTTAGGGTTCGGGCTTTAAGGTTTGGGATTAAGGGTTTAGAGTTTTGGGTTTAGGGCTTAGGCCTTAGGCTTTGGGGTTTTGGGTTTTGGGTTGGATTTAGGGTTTAGGGTTTAAGGTTTAGGCTTTAGGGTTTAGGGTTTAGGCTATAAGCTTTAAGGTTTAGGCTTTAGGCTTTAGGGTTTAGGTTTTTAGGGTTTAAGGTTCACAGTTTACAGTTTATGATTTAGGGTAAATGGTTTAGGGTTTAGGGTTTAAGTTTTATTATTTACCGTTTATGGTTTAAGAGTTTAGGGTTAAGGTTTTAGGGTTTAGGGTTTAGGGTTATGGTTTTGTGTTTAGGGTTTAAGGTTTGGGGTTTGGGGTTATGGGTTTAGGGTTTGGGGTTTACAGTTTGGGGTTTAGGGTATAGGGTTTAGGTTTTGCGGTTTGGAATTTGGGGTTAAGTGTAGCAGGTTTGGGTTTAGGGCTTAGGGTTTAAGGTTTGGGATTTACAGTTTAGTGTTTAGGATTTATAGTTTAGGGTTTAGGGTTTAGGGTTTAGGGTTTAGGGTTTAGGGTTTAGCGTTTGGGGTTTATTCTTGAGGGTTTTGGATTTCGGGTTTAGGGTTAAGTGTTTAAGGTTTAGGGTTTGGGATTTAATTTAGCATTTACGGTTTAGGGGTTGGGATTTGCAGTTTATATTTACGGTTTGGGTTTTAAGGTTAGGGTTTGAGGGGCTTTCAGGTTTAGGGTTTAGGGTTAGGGTTTGGGGTTTCTTGTTTGGGGTTTAGGGTTTTTGGTATAGAGTACTGGGTTTATGGTTTAGGGTTTGCGGTTGGGGGTTTAGGGTTTACAGTTTAGGGTTAAGGGCTTAAAGTTTAGGTTTTAGGATTTTGGGCTTTTGGTTTAGGGTTTAGGGATTAGGCTTTGGGGTTTTGGTTATAGAGTTTAATGGTTAGAGTTCAGGGTTTAGCATTTAGGGTTTTAGGGTTTAGGCTTTCGATTTAGGGTTTAGGGTTCAAATTTAGGGTTTCGGGTTTAGTGTTTACGGTTTCGGGTTTGGGGATTGGGGTTTAGGGTTAGGGTTTGGGGTTTAGGGTTTTGGGTTTACGGTTTAGGGTTTAGGGTTTAGGGTTTCAGATTTAGGTTTTTAGGGTTTAGGGTTTAGGGTTTAGGGATTAGGGTTTTGGGGTTTGGGGTTTATGGTTCAGGGTATATCGTTTAGGATTTAAGGTTTGGTGTTCGGGGTTAACAGAATAGGGTTTGGTGTTTCAGATTTAGGTTTTTGGGTTTGGGGTTTAATGTTTAGGTTTAGAGTTTAGGTTTTGGATTTACGGTTCAGGGTTTAGGGTTCATGGTTTAGGGTTTCGGGTTTCGAATTTAAAGTTAGGGATTTGGGTTTAGGGTTTAGAGTTTTTGGTTTAGGGTTCAGGGTTTAGAGTTTAAGGTTTGGAGTTCAAGGTTTAGGGTTTACGATTTAGGGTCTCAAGTTTAGGGTTTGGGGTTTAGGGTTTGGAGTTTTTGGTGTAGGGTTTGGGTTTGGGGTATAAGGATTAAGGTTTAGAGTTTAGTGTTTATTGTTTTAGGGTTAGGGGTTTAGGCTTTAGGTTTCGAGGTTTAGGGTTTTTAGTTTAGGGTTTAGGGTTTGGTGTTTAGTTTTTAAGGTTTGGAGTTTAGGGTTTAGGAATTATGGTTTAGAATTTATGGTTTAGGGTTTTGGGTTTTGGCTTTAGGGTTTTGCATTTTTGGTGTACAATTTCAGGTTTTTGCTTTAGGCTTTAGGCTTAGGCTATAGGGTTTTAGGGATTAGGGTAGAGGGTTTAAGGATTTGGATTTGGGGTTTAGGATTTAGGGTTTAGGGTTTACGATTTAGTGTTTTAGGATTTATTGTTTTGTGTTTAGGGTTTCGGGGTTTATTGTTTAGGGTTTAAGGGTTGGGGTTTAGGGTTTCGGTTTAGTGTTTAGTTATTATGGTTTAGGGTTTATGGTTTATGGTTTAGGGTTTAAGGTTATGGTTTAGAGTTTGGGGTTTTGGGTTTAGGGTTTAGGTTTTCAAATTTGGGGTTAAGTGTTTGGGTTTTGGGGTTCAAGGTTTGGGGTTTAGGGATTGGGGTTAGCCTTTGAGGTTTAGGACTTCGGGTTTAAGGTTTAGGGTTTTAGGGTTTCGGGTTTACGGTTTACGATTTAGTGTTTGGGTTAACGATTTAGGGTTTGGGTATTGGGTTTGGGGTTTACGGTTTGGGGTCTAGGCTTAGGGTTTAGGGTTTAGTTTGGGGTTTGGGGTTTGGGGTTTGGTTTTTAGGGTTTTGGATTTATAGTTTGGGCGTTAGGGTTTAGGATTTATGGTTTCGGGGTTTAGGGTTTAGGGTATAGGGTATAGGGTATAAGGTTTAGGCTTTAGGGTTTAGTGTTTAGGTTTACGGTTTAGGGTTTAGGTTTGGGGTTTAGGGTTTGGAGTTTATGGTATAGAGTTTATGGTTTACAATTTAGGGTTTTGGGGTTTAGGGTTTGGCATTAAGGGCTTAGGGTTTGGGGTTTGGGGTTAGGGTATGGGTTTAGGGTTAGGGTTTTAGGGTTTAGGGCCTAGGGCTTCAGGGTTTAGGGTTTAGGGTTTTAGGTTTCAGGGTTTAGGGTTAGGGTTTGGAATTTAGGGTTTAGGGTTTAGGGTTTTGAATTTGGGGTTAAGGGTTGGAATTTATGGTTTTGGGTTTGGGGTTTAGGGTTTTGGGTTTTAGGGTTTAGGGTTTAGCATTTATGGTTTAGGGTTTCGGGATTTAAGGTTTAGGGTTTAGGATTTAGGGTTTTAGGGTTTCGGGTTTAGGTGTTAGGGTTTAGTTTTTGGGTTTAGGGTTTAGGTTTTGGGTTTGGGGTTTAGGATTTGGGGTTAATGGTTTAGTGGTTAGGGTTTTAGGTTTAGGGTTTTGGGCTTTAGGGTTTATGGTTTTGGGTTTAGGGATTTCTGTTTAGGGTTTAGTATTTTAGGTTTAGCCTTTAAGGCTTAGGTTTTAGACTTTAGGGTTTAGGGTTTTGGGTTTATGGTTTAGGATTTAGGGTGTAGGTTTTAGGGTTTACGGTTTTAGGGTTTGTTATTTAGGGTTTAGGGTTTCGCGGTTTAGGGTTTTTGGTTTAGGGTTTTAGGGTTTAGGGTTTAGGGTTTAGGGCTTAGGGTTCGTTGTTTAGGGTTAGGGATTAGAGTTTAGGGTTCGCAATTTGGGGTTAAGGGTTTTGGGTTGGGGGTTTGGGGTTCAGGGTCTAGGGTTTAAGGATTGGAGTTTAGGGTTTGGGGTTTGGGGTTTATAGCTTAGTGTTTGGGGTTTGGAGTTTATGGTTTGGGGTTTCCAGTTTCGGTTTACAGTTTACGATTTACAGTTTATGGTTTAGGGTTTCAGTTTTAGGGTTTAGGGTTTAGGGTTTAGAGTTTAAGGTTTAGGGTTTCGGTTTTAGGGTTTAGGGTTTTAGAGTTTAAGGTTTAGGGTTTAAGGTTTCGTGTTTGGGTTTAGGGTTTAGGGTTTGGGTTTGGGGTTTGGGGTTTGGGGTTTGGCGTTTAGGGTTTAGAGTTTAGGGTTTAGGGTTTAGGATTTGGTGTTTGGCATTTGCGGTTAAGGGCTTAGGGTTTAGTGTTTGGGGTATAGGGTTTAGGGTTTAGGGTTTAGGGTTAGGGTTTGGGGTTTAAGGTTTAGGGTTTAGGGTGTAGGGTTTTGGATTTAGGGTTTTAGGGTTTATTGTTTACGATTTACGATTTCGGGGTATAGGGTTTAGAGTTTAATGTTTAGGGTTTAAGGGTTTATGGTTTAGGGTTAGGGTTTACGGTTTAGGGTTTAGGGTTTGCCATGTAAGGTTAGGGTTTAGAGTTAGGGTTTGGGGTTTAGGGTTTGAGGTTTACAGTTTGGAATTTTGGGTTAAGGATTTGGGGCTTAGGGTTTGGGGTTTGGGGTTTAGATTTTTGGGTTTGCGGTTTTGGGTTTACGGTTTACGCTTTCGGGTTTAGGGTTTAGTGTTTTAGGGTTTAGGGGTTAAGGTTTTAGGTTTGGGGTTTAGGATTTCGGGTTAATGGTTAATGGTTTAGGTTTTTAGGGTTTATTGTTTAGAGTTTAGGGTTTCGGGGTTTACGATTTAGGGGTTAAGGTTTAGGGTTTTAAAGTTTAGGGTTTAGGGTTTGGGGTTTTGGGTTTTAGGTTTAAGGTTAGGGTTTGGAGTTTAGGGTTCAAGGTTTGGGTTTATGGTTTAGGGTATGGGGTTTTAAATTTAGGGTGTAGGGTTTGGGGTTTGGGGTTCAAGGTTTGGGGTTTAGGGTATGGGGTTTGGGGTTTAGGGTTAGCGTTTGAGGTTAATGTTTTAGGGTTTAAAGTTTAGGGGTTAGGGTTTTAAGGTTAGGGGTTCAGGGTTTAGGGTTTATCGTTTAATGTGTTGGGTTTGGGGTTAACATTTTAGGGTTTCAGGTAGATGGTTTAGGGTTTGGGGTTTGGCATTTAGGGTTTCGGGTTTATGGTTTAGGGTTTAGGGTTTGGGGTTTGGGGTTAAGGTTTCGAGGTTTAGGGTTTGGGGTTTAAGGTTTAGGATTTAGGTCTTGGGGTTTAGGGTTTATGGTTTTAGGGTTTAGGGGTAGGCTTTCGGTATATGGTTTTGGGATTAGAGTTTGGGGTTTATTGTTTAGAGTTTTGGCTTTAGGGTTTAGGGTTTGGGGTTTAAGTTTTAAGGTTTAGAGTTTGGGGTTTAGGGTTAGGATTTAGGGTTTAAGGTTAGGGTTTGGAGTTTAGGGTCTCGAGTTTATGGTTTGGCATTTCGGGTTTAGGGTTAGGGTTTGAGGTTTAGGCTCATGGTTTAGGGTTTGGGGTTTATGGTTTGGGGTTTTGGGTTTTGCGTTTAGGGTATTGGGTTAAGGGTTTGTGGTTTAGGGTTTAGGGTTTAAGATTTAGAGTTTAGGGTTAAAGATTTAGGATTTAGGGTTTTGGGTTTAGGGTAGAGGGTTTAGCATTTAGGGTTTTAGGGGTTTGGGTTTATTCTTTCAATTTAGGGTTTAGGGTTCAGATTCAAGGTTTTGGTTTTAGGGTTTGGGATTTAGTGTTTACAATTTCGGGTTTATGGTTTAGGGTTTGGGGTTTAGGGTTTAGGGTTAGTGTTTCGGGTTTAGGCTTAGGGTTTACGGTTTGCGGTTTGGGGTTTACAGTTTACAGTTTCGAATCTAGGATTTATGGTTTTAGGGTTTAGGGTTTGGGGTTTAGGGTTTAGGGTTTTGGGGTTTCGGGATTATGGTTCAGAGTTTAGGGTTTAGGGTTTGGTGTTTGGGGTTAACTGAATAGGGTTTGGGCTTTCAGATTTAGGGTTTGGGGTATAGGGTTTAGGGTTTGGGATTTCGAGTTTAGGGTTTAGGATTTACGGTTCGGGGTTTAGGGTTTCGGGTTTCGGGTTTAAGGTCATGAACTGGGATTTAGGGTTTAGAATTTAGGGTTTGGGGTTCAGGGTTTATAGTTTAAGGTTTGGGGTTAACAGCTTGCGGTTTACGGTTTAGGGACTTGGGATTGGGGTTTAGGGTTTAGGGTTTAGGTTTAGGGTTTGGGGTTTTTCTTATAGGGTTTAGGGTTTAGGGTTTAGGGTCTGGGGTTTAGGGTTCAGGGTTTCAGGTTTGGGGTTTAAGGTTTAGGGTTTAAGAATTGGGGATCATGGTTTAGGGTTTAGGGTTGAGGGTTTGGGGATATGGGTTTGAGGTTTGGGATTTGGGGTTTAGGGTTTAGGTTTGAGGCTTAGGGTTTACAGTTTAGGGATTAGGGTTTAGGGTTTAAGGTTTGGATTTTAGGGTTTTGGGTTTTGGGTTTTGGGTTTAGGATTATGGTTTGGGATTTCAGGTTTAGGGTTTGGGTTCTGGGGTTAAGGGTTTGGAGTTTATGGTTTAGGATTTAGGGTTTAGAGTTTAGGGTTTTGGGTTCAGGGTTTAGGGTTTCGGGTATAGAGTTTAGGGTTTAGGTTTTGCAATTTATTTTTTGAGGGTTTTAGGTTTAGGGTTTACGGTTTAGGATTTAGGGTTTAGGGTTTAAAGTTTAGGGTTTAGGATTTAGCGTTTAGGGTTTTGGGTTTAGGGTTTAGGGTTTGGGGTTTATGGTTTAAGGTTTAGGGTTTGGGGTTTAAGGTTAGGGTATGAGGTTTAGGGTTTAGTGTGTATGGTTAGGGTTTTAGGGTTTAGGATTAGGTATTTCGGTTTAGGGTTAGGAGTATAGGGTTAGGGTTTGGGGTTTGGGGTTTAGGGTTTAGGGTTTTGGGTTCGGGGTTTATTCTTAAGGGGTTTGGGTTTTGGGTATAGAATTTGAAATTTAGGGTTTAGGGCTTAGGATTTAAAGTTTAGCGTTTATTGTTTAGGGTTTAGGGTTTGGGGTCAGGGGTTTGGGATTTATGGTTTAGGGGTTGGGATTTACAATTGACGTTTCGAGTTTGGGGTTTAAGGTTAGGGTTTTAGGTTTATGGTTTGGGGTTTAGGGTTTAGGGTTAGGGTTTGGGGTTTATTATTTGCGGTTTCGAGTTTTGGGTTTAGGTTATTGTGTTTAGGGTTTAGGGTTTACAGTTTGGGGTTTAGGGTTTAGGGTTTACGGTTTACGGTTTAGGGTGTGGGTTTTAAGGTTTAGGGATTGGGCTTTGGGGTTTTGGGTTTATGGTTTAGTGGTTAGGGTTCGGGATTTAAGGTTTTGCATTTAGGGTTTTAGTGTTTGGGGTTTAGGGTTTAGGTTTAAGGTTTAGGGTTCGAACTTAGGGTTTTGAGTTTAGTGTTTAGGGTTTAGTGTTTACGGTTTCGGGTTAATGGTTTAGGGTTTGCGGTTTGGGGTTTACGGTTTGGGTTTGGGGTTTACAGTTTACGCTTTAGGGTTTGGGGTTTAGGGTTTAGGTTTTGGGGTTTGGGGTTAACAGAATAGGGTTTGGAGTTTCGGATTTAGGGTTTAGGGTTTGGGGTTTGGGGTCTAAAGTTTAGGTTTAGTGTTTAAGGTTTAGGATTTACGGTTCAGGTTTTTGGGTTCTGGGTTCGGGGTTTCAGGTTTAGGGTTTAGAGTTTAGGTTTAGGGTTTGGGGTTTAGGGTTTGGAGGTTATGGTTTGGGGTTCAGGGTTTAGGGTTTAATGTTTTGAGTTAATGGTTTAGGGTTTACGGTTTAGGGTCTTGGGTTTGCGGTATAGGGTTTAGGGTTTAGGGTTTAGGGTTTGGGGTTTTTGGTTTGGGGTTTGGGGTATAAGGATTAGTGTTTAAAGTTTAGGGTTTAGGTGTTAGGGTCTAGGGTTTAGGGTTGGGATTTTTTGTTTAGGGTTTGGGGTTTGGGGTTTATGTTTTAGGATTTAGGGTTTAAGGTTTAGGGTTTAGGGATTTGGGTTCAGTGTTTAAGGTTTCGAGTTTACGGTTTACGGTTTACGGTTTAGGTTTTGCCATTTATTTTTTAGGGTGTAGGGTTTCGAGTTTAGGGCTTAGGGTTTATGGTTTGGGTTTTGTGTGTATGTGTTGGGGTTTAGGGTTTTGAATTAGGGTTTGGGGTTTAGGGTTAGGGTTTGGGGTTCGGGATTTATGGTTTATGGTTTAGGGTTAAGGGTTTTGGATTTGGGGCTTGGGGTTTAAGATTTCATTTAAGGGTTTAGGGATTAGGGTTTAGGGTTTTTGGTGTACAGTTTTGAGTTTACAATTTACCATTTTACCATTTTTTTAGGGTTCTGGGTTTAGCCTTTAGGGTTTTGGGTTTCCGCCTTAGGGTATAGGGTTTCGAATTTAATGTTTACGGTTTAAGATTTAGGGTATAGGGTTTAGGATTAAGCATTTAGGGTTTATTGTTTAATGTATGGGGTTTGAGATTAGGGTTTGAGGTTTTGGGTTTAGGGTGTTTGGGTTGGGGTTTATGGTTTAGGGTTAGGGTTTGGGGTTAGGGTTTGAGGTTTTGGGTTTAGTGTTTTTTGGTTCAGGGTTTGGGATTCATGGCTTAGGCTTTAGGCTTTATGGTTTGGGATTTATGGTTTAGGGTTTAGGGTTTGGGGTTTAGGGTTTAAGGTTTAGGTTTAGAGTTTAGGGTTTAGGATTTACGGATCAGTGTTTAGGGTTTAAGGGTAGGGATTCGGGCTTACGGTATACGGTTTAGGGTCTTGGGTTTGGGTTTTAGGGTTTAGGGTTTGGGTTTTAGGGTTTGTGGTTTTTGGTGTAGGGTTTAGGGTTTGGGGTATAAGGATTAGGGTTTAGGGTTTGAGGTTTAGGGTTTAGGAATTAGGGTTTATGGTTTGGGGTTGAGGGTTTGGGGTTTGGGGTTTAGGGTTTAGGGTTTAGGGTTTATGGTTTAGGGTTTCAAGATTAGGGTTTGGGGTTTAGTATTTAAGATTTGGAAATTAAGGTTTAGGGTTTTGGGGTTGTGGTTTGGGGTTTAGGGTTAAGGAATTATGGTTTGGGATTTAAGGCTTAGGGTTTGGAGTATGGGAGGGTTTAGGTTTTATGGTTCAGGATTTAAGGTTTAGGGTTTAGGGTGTTGGGTCCAGGGTTTAGGGTTTCGGGTTTCGAATTTTGGGTTTATGTTTTGCGGCTTAGTTTTTAGGGTTTAGGGTTTGGAGTTTAGGGTTTAGGGTTTAAGATTTAGTGTTTGGGGTTTAGGGTTTGGGATTTTTGGTTAAGGGTTTGGGGTTTGGGGTTTATGGTTTAATATTTGGGGTTTAAAGTTTGGGTTTGAGGTTTAGGGTTTTGTGTTTATAAGTTAGGGTTTAGGGTTTAGGGTTAGGGTTTGGGATTTAGGTTTAGGGTTTAGGGTTTTGGGTTTGGGGTTTATGGTTTAGGCTTTAGGCTTTAGGGTTAGTGTTTAGGGGTTTGGATTTAGGGTTTAGGGTTTGGGGTTTGGGGTTTAAGGTTTAGGTTAAGAGTTTTGGGTTTCGGATTTACGGATCAGGGTTTAGGGTTCGGGGTTTCGGGTTTAAGGTTAGGGATTGGGGTTTCGGGTTTGGGGTTTATGGTTTGGTATTTAGTGTTTAGGGTTTAAGGTTTAGGGTTAAGGGTATAAGGTTTACTATTTTGGGTCTTGTGTTTCAGGTTTTGTGTTTGGCGTTCTGGATTTAGCGCTTGGGGTTCTTGGTGTTGAGTTTTGGGTTTGCTGTATAAGGATTAGGGTTTAGAGTTCAGGGTTCGGGGTTTGGGGTTTATGGTTTAGGCTTTAGGAATTAGGGTTTATGGTTTGGGGTTTAAGGTTTGGGGTTTGGGGTTTGGGTTTAGCGTTAGGTTTAGGGTTTAAAGTTTAGAGTTTAGGGTTTAGGGTTTCAAGTTTAGGGTTTTGGATTTAATTATTAAGGTTTGGACTTTACGGTTCGGAGTTTTGGGGGTGGGGATTGGGGTTTAGTATTTAGGAATTATGGTTTAGGATTTAAGGTTTAGGATTTGCGATCTAGGGTTAAGGGTTTGGGGTTTATGGTTTAGGATTTAGGGTTTAGGGTTTAGGGTTCAGGGTTAAGCTTTAGGGTTTAGGTTATGCGGTTTATTTTTTAGCGATTTGGGTTTAGGTTTTAGGCTTTAGCCTTTAGGCTTTAGGATTTAGGGTTTAGGGTTTGGGATTTGGGGTTAAGGGTTTGGTGTTTATGGTTTAATGTTTGGGGTTTAAGGTTAGGGTTTAAGGTTTAGGGTTTGGTGTTTATGGTTTTAGGGTTTAGGGTTAGGGTTTAGGGTTTTAGGTTTAGGGTATTTTGCATAAGGTTTGGGGTTTATGATTTAGGTTTTAGGCTTGAGGGTTTAGGGTTTGGAATTTAGGGTTTGGGGTTCAGGGATCAGGCTATTAGGGTTTTGGGTTTAAAGTTTGGGGTTTGGGTTTAATGTTTAGGTTTTAGGGCTTAGGATTAAGGTTTAGGGTTCAGGGTTTGGGGTTTAGGATTTAGGTTTAAGGGTTTAGGGTTTAGGTTTTGGGTTCAGGGTTTAGGGTTTTGGGTTTGGGGTTTATGGTTTAGGTTCAGGGGTTTCGGGTATAGAGTTTACAATTTAGGATTTACGATTTTGAGGTTTTTAGTTTAGGATTTAGGGTTTCGGGGTTTAGGGTTTAGGGTTTGGAGTTTATCATTTAGGGTTTTGGGGTTTGGCTTTAGGGTCTATGGTCTAAGAGTTAGGGTTTGGGGTTTGGGGTTCATGGTTTACAGTTTGGGGTTTAGGGTTTAGGGTTTTTGGTTTCGAGTTTCTGGATTAGGGTTTAGGGTTTTGGGGTTTGGGGTTAACGGTTTGGAGTTTAGGGTTTGGGGTTTATGGTTTAGGGATTATGGTTTAGGGTTTCAGATTTAGGGTTTAGAGTTTAGGGTTTAGGGCTTAGGGCATAGGGTTTAAGGTTTAGGGTTTAGGGTTTAGGGTTTTAGGGTTTGGGGTTTGGGGTTGGGGGTTTATAGTTTGGGGTTTAGGGTTAGGATTTGGGGTTTAAGGTTACGGTTTGGGGTTTAGGGTTTTTGGATTATGTTTTGGGGTTCAGGGTTTAGGGTTTAAACTTTGGGGTTTAGGCTTTAAGGTTTGGGCTTTGTTGTTTGGGGTTTAGAGTTTTCCGTTCAGGGAATTTGATTTAGGGTTTAGGGTTTAGGGTTTGGGGTTTAGGTTAAGGGTTTAGGTTTTGGGGTTTAGGGTTTTCGGTTTGGGATTTGAAGTTTGGTGTTTAGGCTTTAGGGTTTGGGGTTTATTGTTTGGGATTTAGGATTTAGTATTTAGGGTATTGGATTTAGGGTTTAGGGTTTTGGTGTTCAGAGTTTATGGCTTAGGGTTTTGGAGTATAGGGTTTATGGTTTAGGTTTATGGTCTAAGGTTTTGGGTTTATGTGTTTGGGTTTTGGGTTTACTGTTTACGATTTACAATTAAAGGTTAAGGGTTTAGGGCTTAGGGTTATGGCTTTAGGGTTTGAGGTGTAGGGTTTAGGGTTCAAGATTTAGGGTTTGGGGTTTAGGGTTTAGGGTTTAGTGTTTTGGGTTTTGGGTTTTGGGTTTTGGGTTTTGGGGTTTAGGGTTTGTGGTTTATGGTTTAGGGTTTAGGGTTTGGGGTTTAGCATTTAGGATTCAGTGTTTAGAGATTAGGGTTTGGGGTTTACAGTTTACGGTTCAAGGTTTAGGGTTTAGGGTTTCGATTTCGGGTTTGGGGTCAAGGGTGAAGGGTTTAGGGTTTAGGGTTTTAGGTTTGGGGTTAAGGGTTTGGGGTTGAGGGTTTAGGGTTTAGGCTTTAGGGTTTAGGCTTTAGGGATGGGGTTTTAGTGTTAAGAGTTTGGAGTTTATGGTTTAGGGTTTGGGTTTAGGGTTTACGGTTTAGAATTTAGGGTTGAGGGTTAAAGGTTTAAGGTTTAGGGTTTAGGTATAGGGTTTGGGGTTTAATGTTTTGGGTTTAGGGTTTGGGGTTTAGCACCTAGGAATTAGGGTTTAGGGTTTAGGATTTAGGGTTTAGGGTTTCGGGGTTTAGGATTTAGGATTAAGAGTTTTAGGGTTTAGGGTTTAGGGTTTTGGTTAGGGCTTACGATTTAAGGTTTAAGGTTTATGGTTTATGGTTTAGGGTTTGGGGTTTAGGGTTTTAGGGTTTGGGGTTAAGGGTTTGGGGTTTATAGTTTGGGATTTAGGGTTAGGATTTGGGGTTTAAGGTTACGGTTTAGGGTTTAGGGTTTTTGGATTATGTTTTGGGGTTCAGGGTTTAGGGTTTAGACTTTGGGGTTTAGGGTTTAAGCTTTGGGCTTTGTTGTTTGGGGTTTAGAGTTTTCCGTTCAGGGAATTTGATTTAGGGTTTAGGGTTTAGGGTTTGGGGTTTAGGTTTAGGGTTTAGGTTTTGGGGTTTGGGGCTTAGGGTTTAGGGTTTAAAGTTTCGAGTTTGTGCTTTAGGATTTGGGGTTTATTGTTTGGGGTTTATGGTTTGGGGTTTAGGGTATTGGATTTAGGGTTTAGGGTTTGGGTTTATGGTTCAGGGTTTTGGGTTTAGGGGTTTGGGCTTTCGGTTTAGGGTTTAACGTTTTGAATTTAAGGTTAAGGGTTTAGGATTTATGGTTCATGGTTTAGGGTATATGGTTTAAGGTGTAAGGTTCGGGGTTCAGGATTTAGGGTTTGGGGTTTAAGGTTTAGGGTTTAGGGTTTATGGTTTAAGGTTTAGGGTTTCGAGTTTTGGGTTTTGGGTTTTGGGGTTTAGGGTTTAGGGTTTGTGGTTTATGGTTTAGGGTTTAGGGTTTGGGGTTTAGCATTTAGGATTCAGTGTTTAGAGATTAGGGTTTGGGGTTTACAGTTTACGGTTCAAGGTTTAGGGTTTAGGGTTTAGGGTTTCGGGTTTGGGGTCAAGGGTGAAGGGTTTAGGGTTTGAGGTTTGGAGTTAAGGGTTTGGGGTTGAGGGTTTAGGGTTTGGGCTTTAGGGTTTAGGGTTTAGGGATGGGGTTTTAGTGTTAAGGGTTTGGGGTTTATGGTTTAGGGTTTGGGTTTAGAGTTTACGGTTTAGAATTTAGGGTTTAGGGTTAAAGGTTTAAGGTTTAGGGTTTAGGTAATAGGGTTTGGGGTTTAATGTTTTGGGTTTAGGGTTTAGGGTTTAGCACCTAGGAATTAGGGTTTAGGGTTTAGGATTTAGGGTTTAGGGTTTCGGGGTTTAGGGTTTAGGATTAAGAGTTTTAGGGTTTAGGGTTTTAGTTAGGGCTTACGATTTAGGGTTTAGGGTTTCTGGTTTGTGGTTTATGGTTTAGGGTTTGGGGTTTAGGGGTTAGGGTTAGTGTTTAGGGTTTAGGATTAGGGTTTAGGGTTTGGGGTTTAGGGTTAGAGATTTATGGTTTACGGTTTAGGATTTAGGTTTTAGGTTTTAGGGTTTAGGGTTTAAGGTTCAGGGTTCAGGGTTTGGGGCTTAGGGTTTAGGGTTTGGGGTTTAAGGTTAGTGGATTATGGTTTAGGGTTTGGGGTTTAGGGTTTAGGGTTTGGGGTTTGGGGTTAAGGGTATGGGGTTAGGGGTTTTGGATTTAGGGTATAGGCTCTAGGATTTAGTGTTTAGAGTTTAGAGGTTTGCTGTTTAGGGTTTAGGGTTTACGTTTTCAGTTTAGGGAATATGGTTTAGGGTTTAGGGTTTGGGGTATAGGGTTTATGGTTTATGGTTTAAGGTTTAGTGTTAGGGTATGAGGTTTGCGATTTTGGGGTTTTGGTTTATAGTTTCGAGTTTGGGGTTTATGGTTTACGGTTTGGGTTTAGGGTTTGGGTTTAGGTTATAGAGTTTAGGGTTTGGGGTTTGGGGTTTGGGGTTTTGGGTTTAGGGTTTAAGGATTATGGTTTGGGGTGTGTGGTTTAGGTTTAGAGTATGGGGTTTGGGGTTAAGGGTATGGCGATTATGGTTTAAGGTTTAGGGTTCAGGGTTTAGGATTAAGGGTTTGCGGTTTGGGTTTAAGGCTTGGGGTTTATGGTTTACGGTTGAGGTTTAGGCTTTAAGTTTTAGAGTTTAGTGTTTATTGTTTAAGGTTTAGGGTTTAGGGTTTAGGGTATATGGTTTGGGGTTTTATGTTTTGGGTTTAGGGTTTAGGGTTTAGGGTTTGCGGTTTAGGTATTAGGCCTTAGGGTACAGTATTTAGGATTTACGGTTTCAGAGTTCATGGTTTAGGGTTTTGGGATTAAGGTTATGAGTTTTAGGGTTTACGGTTTAGGGTTGAATTTGGGTTTAGGGCTTAGGGTTTAGGGTTTAGGGTATATGGTTTGGGGTTTTATGTTTTGGGTTTAGGGTTTAGGGTTTAGGGTTTGCGGTTTAGGTATTAGGCCTTAGGGTACAGCATTTAGGGTTTAGGGTTTCGGAGTTCAGGATTGCGGGTTTAGGGATTAAGGTTATGAGTTTTAGGGTTTAGGGTTTCAATTTGGGTTTAGGGCTTATGGTTTACGGTTTAGGGTTTAGGGCTTAGGATTTTAGGTTTGGGGATTGGGTTTGGGTTTGAGGTTTAGGTTTTGGGGTTTAGGCTTTAGGTTTTAGGGTTTAGGGTTTAGGGTTTTAGGGTCTAGGCTTTAGGGTTTACGGTTTTGGGTTTAGGGTTTAGGGTTTGGGGTTTAGGGGTTTAGGGTTTAGGTTTAAGGGTTTAGGGTATAGGGTTTAGGGTTTGGTGTTTGGGGTTTAGGATTCAGGGTTAGTGTTTATGGTTTAGGGTTTAGGGTTTAGGATTTCGGGTTTATGGTTTAGGGTTTAGGGTTTACGGTTTACGGTTAGAGTTTGGGGTTTAGGATTTCGAGTTTATGGTTTAGGGTTTAGGGTTTTAGGTTCTAGAGTTAAGAATTTGGGGTTTAGGGTTTGGGGTTTGGGGTTTATGATTTAGGATTTAGTGTTTAGGGTTTAAGGTTACAATTTAGGTTTAGGGTTCGCAATTGGGGGTTTAGGGTTTAGGGTTTAGGGTTTTGTGTTTGTGGTTTAGGTTTGGGTTTTGGGTTTTGGGGTCTATGGTTTAGGGTTTCGGGTTCAGGGATTAGGCTTTACGTTTTAGGGTGTAGGATTTAGGATTTAGGGTTTAGGGTTAAGGGTTTCGGGTGCTGGGTTTAGGGTTTAGGGTTTAAGGTTAAGAGGTTTAGAGTTTAGTGTTTAGTGTTTCAGTTTAGCATTTACAGATTAGGGTTTAGGGTTAAGGTTTCGGGTTTAATTTTCAGGGTTTGTTGTTAAGGGTTTAGGGTTAGGGTTTAGGGTTTAGGGTTAGGGTTTAGTGTTTTAGGATTTAGGGTTTACGGTTTAGGGTTTATGGTTTAGGTTTTAAGGTTTAGGGTTTTGTGTTTGGGGTTTAGGGATTAGGGTTTTCTATTTAGGTTGTCGGGGTTTAGGGTTTAGGGTTTATGGTTTAGGGTTTAGGGTTTAGGGTTTAGGGTTTAGGGTTTAGGGTTTAGGGTTTAGGGTTTGGGGTTTGGGGTTTAGTGTTTAGGGTTTAGGGTTTATGGTTTGGGTTTAGGGTTTAGGGTTTAGGGTTTAGGGTTTCAGGTTTAGGGTTTAGGGTTTAGGGTTTAGGGTTTAGGGTTTGGGGTTTAGGGTTTAGGCTTTAGGGTTTGGGGTTTAGGGATTAGGCTTTAGGGATTAAGGTGTCGAGTTTAGGATTTACAATTTAGGGCTTCAGGGTTAAGAGTTTAGGGTTTAGGAGTTAAGGTTAAGAGTTTTAGGGTTTAGGGTTTCAGTTTGGGGTTTAGGCTTTAGGCTTTAGGGTTTGGGGTTTAGACTTTAGGGTTTAGGATTTAGGGTTTACGGTTTACGGTTTACGGTTTTGGGTTTAGGGTTTTAGGGTTTTGGGTTTTGGGTTTGGGGTTTAAGGGTTCGGGTTTCAGTTTTGGGTTTAGAGTTTTGGGTTTTGTGTTTAGGGTTTCAATTTACGGTTTAGGGTTTAGGGTTTGGGGTTTGGGGTTAAGGGTTTGGGGTTTATGGTTTAGGGTTTATGGTTTGGGGTTTATGGTTAAGGGTTTGGGATTTGAGGTTAAGGGTTTAGGGTTTATGGTTTAGGGTTTGGGTTTAGGTTTTAGGGTTTAGGGCTTAGGGTTTAGGGTTTGGGGTTTATGCTTTGGGGTTTTGGGTTTTAGGTTTAGGGATTTAGGGTTTAGGATTTAGGGTTTAGTGTTTAGGGATTAGGGATTTGGGTTCGGGGTTAAGGGTTTTTGGTTTAGGGTTTAGGGTTTGGGGTTTATGGTTAAGGGTTTGGGATTTGAGGTTAAGGGTTTGGGGTTTAGGGTTTAGGTTTTGGGTTTGTGGTTTAGGGTTTAGAGTTTAGGGTTTAGGGTTTGGGGTTTGGGGTTTATGCTTTCGAGTTTAGGGTTTTGGGTTTAGGGTTTAGGCATTGGGGTTTAGGGATTAAGCTTGAGGGTTTTAGGTGTAGGGTTTAGTATTTAGGTCACGGCTGGAAATGTATTTCCATATAGGATGCTTGACCATCTGTTCCATTATCCCGAGAAAATACTGAAAAAACTGACAGAAGGGCTGCAGCTGAGAACTAAACCAACCAAACCGGAGAAGATAGAGCATAAAATCACTCTCTGTTGCTTGTTCATTGGTCCAGTTCGCTGCAAAGGATAGCATCTTATTTTTCAATTCCAAGTCAAATTCAGTTTGACTTTTACTGTCTGAAATCATATTTGAAGCCTTGGGAAACAGAGTTTCAAACAATGCCCTCATATCTGTCAAATATAGCGAGCAATCTGTCGAAAACCTATGTCGAGCAGTTTGATATTGATGTGATGCAATCTGTGCTCCCAGGAACTCCAGATACATGCAGTTTTGTTTGACTGAAGCTTCTTTTGAGTGATAGATATAATTTCTCAATGTCAGTGGCATTGGCCATCCACCAGGCAAACATAACGAACTTGCCACCAATGTATCATAACCAGACAAATTAGTTCCTGATAAATAAGCTGTTTTGGCGAAATTGATTATTTTCCCTCCTTCAACCTCACCTAAAGAGGACAGATATATATGCTCCCAACTTATTTGGAGACTCCAAATAGGAGTACTACCATTCATGACAAGCTGCTGAAACAGATGAACCCACCGCGAAAGTTCAAGATACGTAATATGAATATTAAGGCGTAAAGCTTCGTTCTTGGCAAAAGTGTGGGCTCTAGCAATGGAATTTACTAACTGAACACCAGGAATACCAGATAAAATGAGAAATCTCTTGACATCTTTGAGCTCACTATCATCATAGTTGTATCCGCTCACATCATCCAGTGCCCAGTGTGGCTGCATCATAAATATTTCTACTCCCCTATTACGCATTGCTCGAGAGACTTCTCCATAGATGGGATTAACTGTGAGGAACATGCGGAAATTAGGGTGTGGATGAATAACTAGTGGGTTTCCATCAACAATTCCACGCTCATTAACCGTAATTGATCCAGAAGATTCCACCAAAGAGTTAATTCTATCAAGAACCTACAAACAAAATTAAATAAATAAATAAATAAATATGTGAGTGTGTTTCAGTGAAAGATCATTTTATACACACTAAATAAAAGTCACTTCAAAATATTAAGAAAAACAGAGAGAGAGAGAAAGAGATTTTTCACAGACATAGTAAATTAATAATAAATATAAACATCGCATACAGTGGGGTTACATAGGTTTGCATTCTCCAAGACAATCCATTCCCCTCGTTCTATAGCCTTGATCAGCAGTCCTGGAACCCATTCAAATTTTTTTGAGATATGCCTTTTCTGATGATCTGCCTTCAGCTTCAAAATTGTCTTCAGGGTCAAATCAAGGTCTACGTTTGAGTAAGATATTGGAAGAGATTTCTTCTCTATACTAAACTTCAGTTGCTGAATGACGTCAGCTAACAGACTAAGAGAACAAACAATTTTATCCCAGTTTTCAACATAAAATGAAGCAGAAGCCTCTGAACTGTTAAATTTCATACTTGGTAAGAAACCCAGCCATCTGGTAACTAGATCCTTTTCACTAAGGAATTCCGCCTTTGATATTTCCACTAGCAAACTGCTGTACTCGTTAATGTAGCACTCAACTTGAGCAACAACAGAGTGAAAATTCCGCAAAGCATCATATTGTTCAAAAGATCCAAGTAATTCAGATATATCAGTTGCAGATGAAAGATTCAATTCGTTGAGTACATTTCCTGTAAGGTTAGCAAGTAGTCTTATCAAAGAAGATTTTCCTGAGCACGAAGGACCAATTAAGATACATAACCATTGATGCTCTATACAGTGAGCGGCAGCTTCCAAATTCAGACGAATTTCAGGCAATAACTGAAGCTGACAGCTTGAAGATGTCAATACTTGGACACGATTCCTCTTAATAGCAGCATTCCCAACAATCAGGTGATGGGATTTGGGCTCAACGCGAGGATATGGATTTATTAACGGCGCTACCTCAAATACTTCCTTGAAGAGCCTTAAGACTTCCTTGCGATCAGCAGCTGTACGCATTCTTTGAATATACACAATATTCAGGAATGAATATTCTCGTGTGTGCTTAGGAGCGCCTAGAGTAAAAATAAGAAATATTAGGTGAGAGAAAGAGAAAAAGGGAATGAGCGTTAAATTGAAAGGAGTAGATTAATATAACCTTCAATTATTTCACAGGATCGAAATACATCACGCAGATTGAACTCCCAAGGAAAGCCATCTTTGGCAAACTTATGATGCATCATGATTTCTTCATGCATCCTCATATTAAATGCGATTAACTTCGACAGTAAAGGCCTTGAGATCCTTGAAAATTTTGATTCACAAATGGAAAGATAGTCATCAGCTACTAATTCATCCACATACACCTGTAAACAATGACCAATTGATAAATTCATGGATATTAAAAAACTAGCTCATTATGACAAATATAAGACATCTAAAAGCAAGAGATTAATGAAAGACAAAAGTTTATCCCAGAAAGAAGAGGAAAAGTAATCTGAGAGAGGTAAATAAGATTTCCTTGATCAGCTAACATACCTTGGCAAATCGATTTAGGAACGATCTTGGAAGGCCCTTCCTGCCACCACCTTGATGTGATGGATTCTGACAAGCAAAAACTCTGAACGATGATGGACATTTGTAAGTATGGCCCAGCTCAGGTATAAACACCTCAGCTCGGTGATCCAAAATGGCATTCAAACCCTGATTCAAAATGAACTGTGTTACTACTAAAACTTTGCAATGGCAAAGCCCTTCACCCATTTTTCCACAAAGAAGTATAAAAGGAGCAAAAACCAGAACAGAAAAAGTTATCAATCAATTGACTCAATCGAGTTGAGGCATTAAGAAAAAAGTATTGGTCATTAAAAAATGAGGAGGAATAGATTAAAGATTCCATAAAACTTGAAAGAAAAAGAAAACATTTAATTAGACAGAAAAATACCTCTAAAACAGATTGTGGCGCAAGATTAAGCTCATCAAGCAAAACCCAACAGCCTTCCTTCAGGGCCTGTAAACAATGACAGCTATTAGTTACACTAATGTCAAAAGTAAGATGACCATAATAAATATTTTTTTATAGACGAACAAAAGAAATTTTAAAGATTAGAACACTTTGACATCACTTGATCCACATAGAGGATCCCACCTAGTGGGAAAAGTATTTGTTTGCTGTTATTGTCGTAGAAAACAAAATTATTAAAGAGAGTAGATACAACAAATAATTACATTAATAAAGGATAAGAGATAGTCTACAAAGAAAACTAAAAAACCTAGATTCTAAACTCAGCAAAGCCTTCCAATCCCTTTGGAGATCCATAAGGGATAATAAACAAAGGTAAAAATGAATGTCATAACTTTCATCTGAACACAATTCTACCTGCAATAATATCCCATCAGACCAAGAAAATTTCATCCCCTCGTCACTTTCTACAGGTAAATCTGATCCCAACAGGTCCATCATATCAGTCTGCACCAAAAACATTTAAAACAAAATCCCAAATTATAAAAATGATAACTAACGTATTAAAAGAACAACATGAATAATAAGATAAATTATGCAAGATTGTCACTGACCTGCTCTGATAAATTTATCCTCACCACTTTATGTCCAGAAAACTTCCCTAAGGCAACAATTAAACTAGTTTTCCCAACACCTGGACTACCTTCTAGTAAAACTGCAAGCCAGTGATCAATATAAAAGAAAGAAATATGACAATGTACATGAGAATAAATTTTGAAACAGAAATGAAGGATAAGAACTAATCCACTGAAGAAAAATACCAGGCTTTGGAAGCTGCATAGCACGTAAAACTCTCAAGGCATTTCTTCGGGTTGTTGGCGCCCTAAATTCAAATCCCCCAATCTCACAACTTCCACAACCTATAAGGCATATACCAAATGTCATATAGAATAAAGTATTGAATGTAATCTGCTTGCTAGTTGCTTTTTAAAGACTTTTTGGAAAATTCTCAGTGTATAATGTAGAATAGCAAATCCTCATTTAACATCCGAGGTGCAGCAAACAAACAAAACTGAAAATAACATGAGCTCAAAAAACCTCCAACACCCCTCCGCAATTTTACCAAAAGCTACAGCAGGTAGATTGAGGTTAATGAAGAGTCCTATGATTCTTGGATCAAACCTCTTATAAAAAGATGCTCACAAAAGAGACTCACTCCACAATCACAGCAGAAGGGTAGAGACTTCATCACAAACAGTTCTATTTTTTATGCCAAAATTGGTGATGAAATTTATTCTGAGAAAGCACTCAGCAAAAGTCAAATTCAAAACTAGACAAGATAAATCACAGTATTACCTTTTTTTACATAAAATGGATCAATGCCAAATATATCATCACGTTGCATATAATCACTATCAGGCACATCCACCGATGTGCCAACTTCACCCCAACTGTAGTTTCCCATTCTTGAAAGTTTTGAATATAAGACATTACTTTCATCAACCTGTAGCGCAAATGAAGTCAGCTATTAAAATTTAAAACTAGTTTCTAATAAAACAAGATTCAGTAATTTAACCTCTACTTCATATTACATGCCACAAATAGCGAGAATTCAAATTCAAAACTTCAAGAGACCCATCACGGTATTGACTTAATTGAGAAATAATATTTTTCCATTTCCACAGGCAGAATCCAGGTAATATTTAGAAGTCAATAAGTCATATCAACCTATAAAGCTGAATCCTGTTAGAATACTTCCACCACTTATATCTGTCAAATAAAATCTAAGAAAACTTGTTCAGCTCCCTCCAATTTTTTTTTTTATACATGTCAAGAACCACTTCAACTCAAAATTAAGATGCTATGTGAAAGTCCAGGACTGGTTTAACTAACATCTCTAACATGGCCACTCACATGAAAGCCCTTTGAACAGAAGCATGGACAAAACATAGAAAAACTGCAGCTTGTTCTGAATCTTGATGTTTTTAATGAAGAAAATGAAGGGAAATACGGATGAGCACACATCCACTTAGTCATAGAGGCCTTTACACCATGTCAAGAACCATTCCAATCCAAAAACTTAGCTGTCAAGCGAAGGCTCAGGATTGGCTTTAATAATATCTTTAACAATAAATTTATAAAAAAAATTACATTTAAAATTCTGGTTCAATCACAGTTGAACCCCAGTCAGATGACTTAACTGTGAACTAATCCCCTTTTAGGTTCATTGGCCAGTTCAATTTTTTAAACATTGTTATTTTGTAAATAAGTAAAGGGAAAAAAAATTATACCCTCAGCTTGTGTAGAAGAAAAGATAAGCATCTCTCCCTAATCTCATCAGCATCAGTTTTTGCAATACCAGTACCTGTTAGTTGTTAAAAAGAATTGTTAAAAGAAAGAGGAAACTAAATCATAGTGACCCATCAAACTTCAAGACATACATAACAATCCATGCATATCAACAAAACATGTAGGGTGCATATTTGATACAGTTGTATGCTAGTGTTTCGGGAATCTAGGTGGGACCATAATGTAAAATTTTGTGGAACGGCACAGAAACTCCATAAACACAAGTTTGTGAGACAAATATTAACCATTAGATTCCGAATCTATATGTTCTAAGATACGACGACATGTAACTGTAGATAATTTATGTAAACCAAAATATCATTGTACGTACCCAGAGTACCCAAAAAGGAATGGTACCAGGTATGTACCTGGTACGAGTTTAGCTTGAAACAAGAAGCACCCATGGACTTCATATTGATTAAAAAATAAAAATAACAAAAGACACAGGGAACTCAACATAAAATTAATAATACTTTCAAAACAAAGATATCATTGTGATAAAAAAAATATAAGTAGAAATTAGTTTATCAATACGAAACCAAATGTAAATAATAATAATTTTTTTTGATAGAAAATTTAAATAATAATAATAATAAGAATAATAAGAAGAAGAAGAAACCATTCATAAATACTCGATTCATTAAATAAATAAGAACAGATATAGAGAAAACATGAGCACATTTGATTCTTGTTTTCAAAAACTGTTGAGTTTTGAGAAACAAAAATTTTTGTTCGACATAACTGTTTTATGTACAGTTTTTAAAACTATATTTTCTATCTTCTGCATTTAACAGAAAACAGAAAACAGCTCAAAGCTGTTCTCTTTTCTTGTGTTCCATTCTCTATAGTTTCTGTAAATAAACTTACAGACTAGTTAACAGCAAGATTAATCATTTTTTCTTTAATAAAATATAAATAAGACTTCTTTATATCCAGATGAACTCATATAAAACATTTTTCAAAATTGTTTCAGGAAGAGTTTTCAAACCGAACTTCAGTTCTCAAAACTATTTTATGAGTTCTGTTTAGAAACAAAAACAAAAACACAAAAAGAATCCAACATGGCCAATTCTATAACTGTATACCAAACAAGATATACCTAGACTTAATCCATCAAGCAAAACAAGGAACGCTCCATGAAGAACTGCATATTCAGGTCCTAAGCTTTCTTCCGTCACATTAAAAAAAGCAATCCAAGAAATGAGATCTCTCACAGTTAGCATTCTTCCTGGATGCAATTGATTGAACCACTGGAAAGCATAAGAGTGAAAAAGTATCAAATGAATCATCCAATACAATAGATATGAACATGAATATGATTGTAAAATAGGTGTAAAATCATCATACATGATTGAACATGAATGACGCAAATGATAGGCTTTGCAAGAACATGAAAGTAAGTGGAAGCAAGTAAGATAACAGAAATAATGACTTCAATGGTAAATCTACAGATAGCATACCTCCCAAAAACCCAACATAGCATCAATAATGTCCATGATTGAAAGTTTTTCTTCATAAAAAGGATCCAAGTTTTCTGCAACTTTAACCTTGGAAATTCTGGAAAAAAAAAAAGTGTAACAGACATAAACAAAAATTGACATAAGCACTCATCCTTTAACTTTAAAACTCAATGGTACCTTGTCAAAGCAATCTCTCGAAGCTCATCCAGATCATGGACGGGAGGAACCCATATCTCTGTGAAACGATTGCGTAGTGCTGGAGATAACTCCTTCTTACCATAATCACCACCAGGGTTCATAGTCGCAAGAACAAAGAAATTTGAGTGAGCAGTAATATTCTCCAGATCAGGCCCTCCTTTCTCAGCCAAAGACTGCATGAAGAAACCAAAATTGCAAGAAAAAAAAATAGTAATAAATCAACTCCTAGCGACAATAATAACTATCAAAATCCTCGTAATAATAATAAACTGATTATCCTTTAACACTCCCTCTTGCATGGTAACACATAGCCTACAGAAGTGATAGGTTGTTCAACAATCATTGAAGCATATAAGAAGAAAAAGATGAAATTATTATTTGATATCATTAGTTATGAAGCTAGATATAAAACTACGGCAATAAACTGGCTTAAGCAGCAAGTTACTAGAAGCAACAAAACTGTACTTTTCTCCACTTCAAGCTTGAACTGCTTTCACATGAGGAAAAATGTTGGAGATATTAAAAGCATTCACTAGAATGGTCTTTAGATACAAAGATAGTTACTTACTAGTTTCCTTTCTGGCTCCAATACACTATTCAATCTCTCAAGCACGCTGTCATCAGCCAAAGATATCTCATCCACAAGAAAGAGGTCACCATCTCTCATTGCTTTCACAAGTGGCCCATCCTGCCACACAAATATACTCTGCCATATCTGATGTAACTCATCAAGGTCCAGTTTAAATTGCTCAAAAGCACTAAGATCCTCTGCAGTGACATCAGCACAACAAATTTGGCCTTCTTTATATTTCTTTATTATACCATTTAGCAAATCAAGTGTTGAAGAAGCTTGCTCTATGTCCGAAGAAACACACTGCAGCAAAAAGTGACAAATTAGCAATGCTTTATGAACAAAATAGGTTTAGAAGAAAATAATAGAAAGGGAACAGAACCATTGTAAAAAAAGCACTTGTTAACCAAAAACAACCCTCTAAAAGAAAAAATATATATAATGGAACAAATCTGAGGATCATTTATATTCACAATTGTGAACTCAAGTTCTTCATAGGTAAGGGATAAAAACAAAAACAAACAACAAACACTCACATGGCCTTGAGGAAAACTGGTAAAAGCCTTTAGCTTCTTCAAGTGTTCCACTATCTCTTTATAGTTGGCCATCAGTCTAGACCTCTCTCGAATAGGACGGAACCCCTGATACACATTGTTCTAGTAAGTGTTTCATCACATGATAATAATACATATTGCACTTAGAACTCTTTCGAAGAATAAATTAAAGAACTGGACACTATCAGACAACCAACCCCAATAAAATCAGATGTTTCTGTGTACTGATGACAATTCAAGATATGCAACTTCAACTGCAAACAAGCACTTAGGAGCTGACAGACAGTAGTCTTCCCTCCACCAGTTTCCCCAACAAGTAGCACAGGTTCACGCAATTCATAGCAGCGCTCCACTAGGAAGTACAACCTCAGCATGCTTTTAGTGAAAATAAAACTGCCATATAGAAAGAGCATCAGTGACTGATCAGGGAACCCATAATTTTGGACCTGGGGAAAAGGGATAACAAGTTGATACCTTTCAAGACTTTCTGAACCTCCTGCACCAGCAAACAAATTGGAAGGGTGCTTTCCCTGAAATATCATCGGAAATTTGTTTTTAAGATACACTTATTGACCAACTTTCAATACTTTTACCAAGCAAGTATAACCATCCTAAACTGTACAGATATATAATTAGTACACAATATACATAGAAAATCACAGTGATTCAGAATTTATATTCAGGTTACACAATCTGTTCTCAACATTAAACAAAAACAATAATCTATTCTAGAAGGGCAATTGGCTTAAACTAAAAAAAAATACATGACAAAATTCGCATAGAACATTTAACCACAGACTCTCGCATATATATAATACGCAAGTTCCAGTCCAATTGTTAATAAGTAAACAACGCAACCTTCTATTCACCACTACTATCAAAATTTGTTTAGATATTGATTACATATAAATTAATTAATGCTTTAAGAGCCACAAAATATATACAAAAAAGAAGGGTGCAGACAATCAGTGAATTGTAACTACTCTCCACAATTAATGATAGCTGTGCAGAAAAAACACAGAAAGGGTACATACCTGATCATAAATATTATTTCTGTTTAATTTAACCCGAAGATGTTTTTCAAGAACTTCTTGAACAACAGACTTTTCATTGTCATCTCGTAGTCTTTCTGCCAAAAGATAATAGCCATCTTTGGCCAAATCTTCGTATGATTTACCAAATCTTCGGTAACGATCAGCCCAACGAAACAAATCTCGAGGAGTTATAAAACCATGTTTACCAGCAAAAACTCTGCTACTCTGCCTGCGCAACTGAAGATCCTTCATAACTTCAACCATTTTTTTAGCATAGGTTTGAGGTATCTCACATCTCTTCTCCAATATTGTGCTCAACTCATCATCTGGAATTTCACCAACATGAATCTCTACAAACCGATTGCGAAATGCCCGAGACAGCATTTTACGCCCAGCATAAATAGTAGGTGGATTTTGAGTGGCAAAAAGCATGAAGTCTGGATGTGCTTGAATGGTTACTTGCAGTTCAGGCACAAAAAGCTCTCTATTATCATCAAGTAACCGGTTCAATGCCTCCAAGACATCAGAGGGAGCCAAGTTAAGCTCATCTAAAACAATCCAGTAACCATTTCGTACCGCTTTAACCAATACACCTTCATTGAAAACAAGTTTTCCCCTAGCATCAGTTATATAGGAACCAAGATACTCTTGCAAATCAGTGTGCTCGTGGTTATTGATTCTTACAAACTCATGACCCGTTAGTGCAGCAAGATACTGTACAAGACTGGTTTTCCCACTAGATGTGGGTCCCTGTAAAAGAACAGGATATCTCTTAATTAGAACTGCACGAGCCAAATTCCCAAGATGCTTTCTAACACTTTTAGTTAGAACATAGCTCCCCAAGTAAGCATCAGATTTGCAGGAGGATAAATATTGATCAAAAGGTACATGCGGAGGAGGCAAACTTGAGCTTAACAAAAGCGACAATATTTTCTTTTTCATTATTTCAGCGCTGGGCCCATCCAACAATGTGAGGAAAAACATGCAAAAACCATCATATAATGCCTTATGAAATCCAAATTTTCTCTCCGCTTTCCTTGTATATTCCAGCGCACGGTAAAGGGACCTTAAACTGTACTGAGGTTTCTGATTTGCACCATCCTGCAACCTCTCTTCAGATTCCACTTTGCATGTCTTATAGAAACACAAAATTTTATTTACAAGTTCCCTATCCTTATGGCCATCACTGATAAACTGATTAATAAATAGACTTAAATCATCATCATCCAAAACATCATCAACAAAATACTCAGTAAACCTACTCCTTAAAGATAAGGGTAAATCACGCTTCCCAGCATCTGTTGCTGGATTCATGCAAGCAAATATCCGGAAATTTGGATGACGGTGAATATAATCAATATCACCTCTTTCTGCCAAACATAAAGCCCCATTCTCACCTTCTAATACCCCAATAATTCTCTGTAAGGTCTCCGGAGGAGCCAAATTTACCTCATCAAGCAATATCCACTCACCATTTCTTAGTGCAGTTACAAAACTTCCTTCTACAAAAGAAAACATCATCCCAGAAGATGGATCACTTTGATATGCACTCTGAAGTTTAAAAGAAAATCTCTCCCAAGCTTGAATTTTCTCTTCGTCTAATGGTTTTTTCCGCTTTTTGGCAGAGCCCATTCTTTCGAGTT
>JAAIUW010000258.1:0-38823 GCA_014851425.1 Senna tora | reverse complement strand
AGTTTAGGTTAGGGTTTGGTGTTATGTATAGGGTATAGGGTTTGGTGTTTGGGGTTGTCAGATGAGGGTTCTGGGTTGGTTTGAGTTCTTGGTTCAAGGTTTGGGATTTAGGATTTTGGGTTTATGGTTTAGGGTTGAGGATTTAGGGTTTAGGGTTTAGGGTTTTGGGTTTATGGTTTAGGGTGTTCAAGGTTTAGGGTTTAGGGTTCATGATTTACGATTTAGAGTTTTAGGTTTGGGGTTTAGGGTTTTAGGTTTTGGGTTTATTGTTTAAGGTTTGGGGTTTAGGGGCTAGTGTTCCGGGTTTGGCATTTTGGGGTTAATGTTTTGTGTTTATGGCTTAGGATTTAGGGTTTAGGGTTCGAGGTTTGGGATTTTGGGTTTAGGGTTTAGGTGTTGCGGTTGGGGTTTAGGTTTTGGGGTTTAGAGTTTAGGGTTTTTGGTTTAGGGTTCGGGATTTAAGGTTTACAATTTACAGTTTCGGGTTTTGGGGTATGTGGTTTAGGGTTTAGGTTTTGGGGATTGGAGTTTAGAGTTTAGGGGTTAGGGTTTGTTGTTTAGGATTTAGGGTTTTAGATTTTGGTCTTAGGGTTTAGGGTTTAGGGTTTGGTGTTTTGGATTTAGGGTTACGGGTCTAGGATTTAAAGTTTAAGGTTTTGGGTTTAGGGGTTAGGGTTTTAGCTTCATGGTTTATTGTTTAGGGTTTAAGGTTGTGATTTAGGGTTTAGGATTTAGGGTTTGGGGTTTATGGTTTAGGGTTCGAGATTTAGGGTTTAGGGTTTTGAGTTTGTGGTTTAAGGTTTAGGGTTTAGTGTTTAGGGTTTGGGAATTATGGTTTAGGGTTTTGGGTTTAGGATTAATGTTTCAGTGTTTTTGGATTTAGGTTTATCATTTTGGATTAAGGGTTCAAGATTTAGGATTTAGGGTTTTGGGTTTATGGTTTAGGGTTTGGGGTTTAGGATTTAAGGTTCGGGCTTCTAGGTTTAGGGTTTAGTGTCTAGGGTTTTCAGTTTTCGATTTAGGGTTCAGAGTTTGAGGTTTAGGATTTAGGGTTTAGGGTTTAGGGTGTAGGGTTTTGGGTTTAGTGTTTAGGGTTTAGAACTTGGGGCTTAGGATTTAGGGTGTACGGTGTAGGTTTTGGGTTAAGGGTTTATGGTTTGGGGTTTAGGGTTTTGGGTTTAGGGTTTGGGGTTCAGGATTTACAATTTACAGTTTACAATTCTGTGTTTAGGGTATGGGGATTAGAGTTCAGGGATTAAGGTTTAGGGTTTTAGGTTTAGGGTTTGGTATTTAGGGTTTATGGTTTAGGGTTTGGTGTTTGTGGTTTGGGGTTTGGGTTTATTTTTTAATGTTTAGGGTGGGCTCTCTTGACTTCCAAAGTACCCAGAAAATAAAATGGGTAGCAAGAGGGACTTAAGTGAAAGAAAAAGTTAGAAACTGTTTTGGCTTCTGAATTAGTCTAAGTCTTGAGAATATAATCAAATTACCTTAAGTAGGTGTCACTGTTTTGGATTATAAACTAGTCTAAGTCTTAGGGTTTTAGATTTAAGGTTTTGGGTTTATGATATATGTTTTACAGTTTTGGGTTTTTGATTTAGGGTTTCGTGTTTACGGTTCAAGTTTTAGAGTTTAGGGTTTAGGGTTTTGGATTTATGGTTTTGGGTTTAGGGTTTTGTGTTTAGGATTTATGTTTAATGTTTAGGGTTTTGGGTTTTGGGTTTTAGGGTTTTGGGTTTTGAGTTTAGGGTTTAGAGTTCAGGGTTTAGGATTAATGGTTTAGTGTATACGTTTAGGGTTTAGGATTTACGGTTAGGCTTTTGGGTTTAAGGTTTAGGGTTTAGGGTTTGTTGTTTATGATTTATGCTTTACAGTTTCGGGTTTTTGATTTACGGTTTCGTGTTTAGGGTTCAGGGTTTAGGATTTAGAGTTTAGGGTTTGGGGTTTAGGATTTACAGTTTCGGGTTTTTGATTTTGGGTTTACGGTTTTGGTTTAGGGTTTAGGATATAAAGTTTTAGGGTTTTGGGTTTTGGGTTTTGGGTTTGGGGTTTAGGGTTTAGAGTTCAGGGTTTAGGGTATAGGGTTTGGGGTTTAGGATTTACGGTTTAGGGTTTAGGGTTTAGTGTTTAAATTTTAGGGTTTAGGGATTTAGGTTTAGGGTTTACGGTTTAGGGTTTAGGTTTTAGGGTTCAGGGTTTAGGGTTTATGGTTTAGTGTTTAGGGTTTTAAATAGCTATCTGGGTTTTGGGTTTAGGGTTTAGGGTTTACTATTTGGGATATAGTATATAAGGTCCAGGATTTAGGGTTTGGGGTTTGGGGTTTGGGGATTAGGGATTTCGGTTTAGGGTTTGGGGTTTACAATTTACAGATGTATGTTTCGGGTTTAAGGTTTTGGGATTTAGGGGTTAGGGTTTAGGGTTTGGGGATTGGAGTTCAGGGTTTAGGATTTAGGGTTTAGGGGTTAGGGTATAGGGTTTGAGGTTTAGGAATTACGTTTAGGGTTTGGGGTTTAAAGATTAGGGTTTAGGGTTTATGGGTTATGGTCTAGTGTTTAGGGTTTATTGTTTTGTGTTTAGGTTTTTAAATTTAGGTATTAGGGCTTACAGTTTAGGGTTTGGGGTTTAGGATTTGGGGTTTAGGGTATAGCGTTTAGGGTTTAGGATGTACAGTTTAGGGTTTTGGTTTTAGGTTTTAATGTTTAGGGTTTAGGGTTTTGGGCTTATGGTTTAGGGTTTTGGGTTTATGGTTCACTGTTTAGGGTTTTAAATTTAGGTATTAGGGGTTTGGGTTTAGGGTTTAGGGTTTGTGGTATACTATATAACTTTCAGGGATTGGGGTTTAGGGTTTACCGTTTATAGATTTAGGTTAAGGGATTTTGGATTTGGGGTTTGGGGTTTTGGGTTTGGAGATTGGAGTTCAGGGTTTATGGTTGAGGGTTTTACGTTTATGTTTCAGTGTTTAGGGTTTTCAATTTAGGTATTAGGGTTTAGGGTTTAGTATATAAGGTTTAGGTGCAATTAGAATCATAACTCCTAGAAATTTCAAGTAAAAGATCTTTTACAGCATAAAACTAATTACTGAACTGTTGTGGCTACAAAACCTTGTTGTGCAAGTCATAAACTACCCTATAATAACTAGGATGGGTTCTCTTGAGTTCCAAAGTAGCCAGAAAATAAAATGGGTAGCTGGAGAGACTAAAGTGAAAGAAAAAGTTCAACACTGTTTTTGCTTCTGAATTAGTCTAAGTCTTTGGAATTTAATCTAAATACCTTAAGTAGGTGTCACTATTTTGGATCTAAATTAGTCTAAGTCGTAGGGTTTGGGGCTTAGGGTTTAGGGTTTACAACTTACCCTTTACAGTTTCGGGGTTTTGATTAAGGGTTTAAGGTTTAGGGTTCAGGGTTTAAAGTTCTGGTGTTAGGGTTTAGGGTTTAGGGTTTAGGGTTTAGGATTTAGGGTTTTGGGCTTTGGATTTTGGGTTTAGGGTTTTAGCTTCATGGTTTAGGGTTTGGGTTTAAGTGTTTAGGGTTTAGGGTTTAGGGTTTAGGGTTTAAGATTTAGAGTTCAGGGTTTTGGGTTGAGGGATTAGGGTTTAGGGTATAGCGTTTAGGGTTTTTGTTTATGGTTTGGGGTTTAGGGTTTAGCAATTGGGGTTTTGGGTTTAACGTTTAGGGTTTAGGGTTTACAATTTACAATTTTCAGTTTATGGTTTACGGTTTAGTGTTTACGGTTTGGGATTTAAGGACTAGGGTTTTGGGTTTAGGATTTAGGGTTTGGGATTTAGGGTTTATGGTTTAGGGTTTAGTGTTTGGTGTATAGGGCTTTAAATTTCATGATTAAGGATCTGGGTTTAGGTTTTAGGGTTTAGCGTTTAAGTTTTTGGGTTGACGGTTTACGATAAGGGTTTAGGGTTTGGGATTGGGGTAAGGGCTTAGGGTTTGGAGTTCAGGGTTTAGGGTTTGGAGTTTAGGGTTTAGGGTTTAGGCTTTAGAGTTTAGGGCTTGGGATTGAGAGTTTTAGGTTTTGGGTTTATGGTTTAGGGTTTTGGGTTTATGGTTTTGGATTGGGGATTTAGGGTTTAGGGTTTAGACTTTGGGGTTTGGGGTTTTGGGGTTTGGGGTTTGGGGTTTGGTGTTTACGGTTTACAGTCTACAGTTTACGGTTTTTGATTTAGGGTTTAGGGTTTAGCGATTGGTGTTTCGGGTTTAAGGATTACAATTTACAGTTTCAGGATTAGTGATTTTGCTTTAGGGTTTAGCGTTTAGGATTTAGGGTGTAGGGTTTAGGGTTTAAGGCTTATGGTTTAGGGTTTTGTATATAGTGTTTTAAACGTAGGGATTAAGGTTTTGGGTTTTGGGTTCTGGATTTACGATGTAGGGTTCTGGATTTATGGTTTAGGTTTTAGGGTTTAGTGTTTAAGGTTTAGAGTTTAGGGTTTAGGTTTATGGTTTTGGGTTTTGGGTTTTAGAGTTTAGGGTTTTGTTTATTGGGTTTATGTTTTAGGGTTTTGGGTTTAGGATTTAAGGTTTAGGGTTTAGGATTTAGGGTTTGGGGTTTAGGGTGTAGGGTTTGGGGTTTAGGATTTTGGGTCAGTGTTTTGGGTTTATGGTTTAAAGTTTAGGGTTTATGGTTTAGGGTTTGGGGTTTTGGGGTTTAGGGTTTATGATTTAGTGTCTAGGCTTTAGGGATTTCAACGTTATAGTTTCGGGTTTAGGGTTTAGAGTTTTTGCTTTAGGGTTTAAGGCTTACAATTTGGGGTTAATGGTTTAGGGTTTAGGATTGGGTTAAGGGTTCTAGGTTTAGGATTTTGGGTTTAAGGTTTGGAATTTAAGGTTTAGGGTTTTGGGATTACGGTTTAAGGTTTAGGGTTTAGGGTTTGGGATTTAGGTTTTAGGGTTTAAGTTTAATGGTTTAGGGCTTCGAGTTTAGTGTTTAGGGCTTTAAATTTAGGGATAAGGGTTTTGGGTTTAGGATTTAAGGATTAGGGTTTGTGGTTTAGTATTTAAGGCTTAGGGTTTAGTGTTTAGGGTTTAGGGTTCTAGTTTTGGGTTTTGCTTTTGGGGATTAGGGTTTAAAGTTTACAGTTTCGGGATTAAGGCTTAGGGTTTTTGGTTTTGGGGTTTGGCATTTAGGTTTACGATTTGGGGATTGGAGTTAAGGGTTTAAGGTTTAGGATTTAGGATTTGGGATTTGGGCTTTAGGGTTTAGGGTTTAAGGTTTAGTGTTTAGGGTTTGGGATGTAGGGTTTAGGGTTTAGGATTTCGGGTCTATAATTTAGCATTTTGGGTTCTGCGTGTAGGGTTTAAGGGTTAGGGTTTAGGGTTTATAGTTATGGGATTATGGTTTTGGGTTTAGGCTTTTGGTTTTATGGTTTAGGATTTTGGGTTTAGGGTTTAGGATTTGGGATTTAGTGTTTTGGATTTTGGGTTTATGGTTTACGGTTTAGTGTTTAGGATTCGGGATTTAGGGTTTTAGTTTTATGATATAGGGTTTAGGGTTTGGGAATTGGGTTTTATGGTTTAGGGTTTTGGGTTTACGATTTATAGTTTGGGGTTTGAGGTTTAAAGTTCAGGGTTGAGGCTTTTGAATTTGGGATTTGCGATTTGGGGTTTGGGGTTTACGGTTTACAATTTACAGTTTCGGGTTTTGGGATTAAGGGTTTAGGGTCTAGGGTTTGAGGAATGGAGTTCTGGGTTTAGGGCTTATGCTTTGGTGTTTAGCATTTTGGGTCTAGTGTTTAGGGATCAGGGTTTAGGGTTTGGGTTGAAGGTTTAGGGTTTGGTGTTTAGGGTTTAGAATTTAGGGTTTAGGGTTTCAGATTTAGGGTTTAAAGTTTAGGGTTTGGGGTTTAGGGTTTCAAATTTAGGGTTTTGGGTTTTGGGTTTGCGGTTTAAGGTTTTGGGTTTGGGATTTAAGGTTTAGTGTTTTGGGTTTATGGTTTACTATTTAGGGTTAAGGGATTATTGTTTTGGGATTTTGGGTTTAGGGTTTTGGGGTTTAGGGTTTAGGGTTTAGGAATTAGGATTTAGGGTTTAGGGTTTTGGGTTTAAGGTTTATGATTTAGGATTTAAGGTTTAGGATTTAGGATTTAACGTTCAGCGTCTTGGTTTTATGGTTTATGGTTTTGGGTTTATGATTTTGGGTCAAGGCTTTGTGATTTAGGGTTTTCCGTTTGGGGTTTAAGGTTTAGGGTTTAGGGTTTAGGATTTAGTGGTTTGGGTTTGGGATTTAAGAGTTAGCAGATAGGGTTTAGGGTTTTGGGTTTAGGGTTTAGGAGTTACGATTTAGGGTTTAGTGTTTAGGGTTTAGGGTTTAGGGTTTAGATTTTAGGGTCTAGGGTTTAGAAATCAGGGTTTTGGGTTTTGGGTTTAGGGTTTAGGTTCTTGGGTTTAGGGTTCTCGGTTTAGGGTTAAGTGTTTAGGGATTGTGATTTAGGGTTTAGGCTTTAGTGTTTTGGGTTTCTGAATTTGCGTTTATGGTTTCATATTTAGGGTTTAGGGTTTGAGGTTTAGGATTTAGGGTGTAGGGTTTACAGTTTATGATTTTTGGTTTAATGTTTAGGGTTTAGGTTTTTGGGTGTGAGGTTTAAGGTTTGGGGTTTAGAGTTTGAAGTTTAGGATTTAGGGTTTAGGGTGTCAGGCTTGGGGTAAGGGCCTAGGGTTTGGGTTGGGGTTTAGGGTTTAGGGTTTTGGATTTAGGGGTTAGTGTTTTGGGTTTATGGTTTAAGGTTTAGGATTTTGGGTTTAGTGTATAGGGTTGAAGATTTAGGATTTATGGTTTAGGGTTTATGGGATAGGATTTAGGGTTTATGGTTTAGGGTTTAGTATTTGGCATTTGGGGTTTAGGTTTTGGTGTTTGCAGTTTATGGTTTACAGTTTCGGGTTTTTGATTTAGGGTTTAGAGCATAGGGTTCAAGGTTTAGGGTTTAGGGTTTTCGGTTTTGGGTTTATGGTTTAGGGTTGAGGGTTTAATGTTTGGGGTTTGATATTTAGGGTTTAGGGTTTGGGGTTTAGGATTTAGAGTTCAGGGTTTTGGGTTTAGGTTTTTGGGTATAGCTTTTAGGGTTTGGGGTATACAGTTTAGGGTTTCGGGTTTAGCGATTGGGGTTTCGAGTTTTAGGTTTAAGGTCTGGGGTTTAGGGTTTTCAATTTACAGTTTTGGGTTTAGGGTTTAGTGTTTGTTGTTTACAATTTGGGATTTAGTGATTAGCATTTTCTATTTAGGGATTAGGCTTTAGGGTTTAGGGTTTGGAATTTAGGGTGAGGGTTTAAGGTTTAAGGTTTAGGGTTTTGTGTATAGGGTTTTAAATTTATGGTTTAGGGTTTTGGGTTTAGGATTTAGGGTTTAGGGTTTTGGGTTTATGGTTTATGGTTTATGGTATAGGGTTTAGGGTTTAGGTTTAGGTTTACGATTTATGGTTTAGGGATTAGGGTTTAGGGTTTAGGTTTAAGCTTAGGGTTTAGGTTTTTGGGTTTTGGGTTTTGGGTTTAGGGTTTAGTGTTTAGGGTTTACGGTTTAGGGTTTGGGGTTTAGGTTTTTCAAGTTTTGGGTTTTGGGTTTAGGGTTTATGGTTAGGGTTTCGGATTTAGGATTTAGGGTTTGGGGTTTTGGGTTTTGGGTTTTGGATTTATGGTTTAAAGTTTAGGGTTCATGGTTTGGCATTGACTATTTAGGGTCTAGGGTTTTGCAGTTAGGGTTTGGGGTTTGGGGTTTATGATTTAATGTTTAGGGTTTAGGGTTTAGGCTTTGGGCTTTGGGTTTACGATTTAACGTTAGGGGTTTACAGTTTTAGTGTTTGGGGTTTAGGATTTTGGGGTTTGATGTTAAGGGTTTAGGGTCTGGGTGTTAGAGTTCAGGGTTTAGGGTTTGAGTTTAGGGTATAGAGTTTAGGGTATAGAGTTTAGGGTTTGTGGTTTAGGGTTTAGGGTTTTGAGTTTAGGATTTAGGGTTTGGGGTTTATGGTTTATTGTTTAGGGTTTGGCATTTAGGGTTTAGGGTCTACTGTTTAGGGTTTGGGTTTTTGATTTAGGGTTTAGGGTTTGGGGTATAGGGTTTTGGGTTTATGGTTTAGGGTTTGAGGTTTAGGCTTTAGGGTTTATAGTATAGGGTTTAGGGTTTGTGATGTAGGGTTTAGGGTTTTTGGTTCGGGGTTTAGGGTTTGGGATGTAGGGTTTTAGATTTTGGGTTTATGGTTTAGGGATTAGGGTTTTGTGTTTAGGGTTTAGGATTTAGGATTTAGGATTAGGATTTAGGGTTTACAGTTTACAGTTTATGGTTTAGTGTTTAGGGTTAGGGTTTAGGGCTTAGGGCTTAGGATTTAGGGTTTAAGGCTTAGGATTTAGGGTTTAGAGTTTGGGGTTTGGGATTTAGGGTTTAAGGTTTAGGGTTTGTATTTTGGGGTAACAGTTTTAGGCTCTAGGGTTTAGGGTTTGGGATTATGGTTTACAGTTTTGGGACTAGGGTTTGGGGATTGGAGTTCATAGTTTAGGGTTTAGAGTTTGGTGTTTAGGGTTTAGGGTTTTAGTTTTCGAGTTTAGGGTTTATGGTTTTGTCAATAGGGTTTGGTGTTTAGGGATTAGGGTTTAGGTTTTAGTGTTTGGGGTTTAGAATTTAGGGTTTAAAGTTGAGGGTTTAGGGTTTGGGATTTAAGGATTAGGGTTATGAGTTTATGGTTTAGGGTTTTGGGTTTTAGGTTTTAGGTTTATGGTTTAGTGTTTAGCGTTTAGGGTTTGTGATTTTGGGTTTCGCGTGTTGGGTTTGGGGTTTAAGGTTTTCAATTTTTGGTTAAAGGTTTAGTGTTTATGGTTTGAGACTTAGGATTTAGGGTTTTGGGTTTAGGATTTTGGATTTAAGATCTAAACTTTATGATATATGATTTAGGGATTAGGATTTAGGCTTTAGGATTTAGGATTTAGTGTTTAGGGTTTATAGGGTTTTGGGTTTGGGATTAAGGTTTAGGGTTTTAGGTTTAGGGTTTAGGGTTTAGTGTTTAGAGTTTGGGATTTAGCGTTTAGAGTTTAGGGTTTAAGGTTTATGGTTTAGGGTTTAGGGTTATAGGTTTAGGGTTATGGGTTTTGGGTTAGGGTTTAAGTTTTAGAGTTTAGGGTTTAGGATTTAGGGTTTTAGGTTTAGGGTTTAGGGTTTAGAGTTTGTGTTTGTGGTTTAGGCTTTCAAGTTTTGGGTTTACAATTTATAATTTTGGGTTTAGGGTTTAGGGTTTAGGCTTTGGGGTTTAAGGGTTAGGGTTTAGGGATTACGATTTGGGGTTTAGGGTTTGGGATCAGTGTAGGGGTTTAAGGGTTGGAGTTAAGGGTTTATTGTTTAGGTTTCAGGATTTAGGGTTTAGGGTTTGGGATTTCGATTTAGGGTTTAGGGTTCAGGGTTTCGGGTTTAGTGTTTGGGGTTTGCAGTTTATGGTATATGGTTTTGGGTTTGGGCTTTACAGTGTACAGTTTTGGGTTTAGGGTTTAGGGTTTAGGATGTAGGCTTTGGGGTTTATGGTTTGGGACTGAGGTAAGGGCTCAGGGTTTAGAGTTCAGGGTTTCGGGTTTAGGGTTTAAGGTTTACTATTTAGGGTTTAGAGTTTGGGACTAGGGTAAGGGCGTAGGGTTTGGAGTTCATGGTTTAGGGTTAAGGGTTTATGATTTAGTGTTTACGGTTTATAGTTTAAGATTTAAGGTTTTGGGTTTGGGGTTAGGATTTAGGGTTTGGGTTTTACAGTTTACGATTTGTAGTTTCGGGTTTTTTAATTTAAGGTTTTGGGTTTAGTGTTTAGGGCTTAGGCATTAGAGTTTAGGGTTTAGTGTTCAGGGTTCTAGATTTAGGGTTTAGTGTTTATGGTTTAGGGTTTAGAGTTTAGGGTTTAGAGTTTAGAGTTTAGGGTTTAGAGTTTTGGTTTTAGGGTTTAGTGCTTATGGTTTAGGGTTTAGGGTTTGGTGTTTAGGATTTAGAACTTAGGGTTTTGGGTCTAGGGATTAGGGTTTAGGGTTTTCGTTTAGGCTTTTGCGTTTACAGTTTAGGGTTTAGGGTTTAGCGATTGGGGTTTGGGGTTTAGGGTTAAAGGTTTGTGGTTTATGGTTTAGGGTTGGAGGATTATGGTTTAGGTTTTGGGGTTTAGGATCTGAGGTTTCGAGTTTAGGGCTTAGTGTGTAGTGTTTGGGATTTGGGTTTTAGGGTTTAGGGTTCAGGTTTTTAGGGTTTGGGGTTTAGGGTTTAGGGTTGAGCATTTGGGGTTTACAGTTTACAATTTATGGTTTGGGGTTTCAGATTTACGGTTTAAGGTTTATGGTTTCGAGTTTAGGGTTTAGGGTTTAGGATTTGGAATTTAGGTTTTTCGGTATATGGTTTAGGGTTTTGGGTTTAGGATTTAGGGTTTAGGGTTTAGGGTTTGGGGTTAAGGGTTTTCAATTTACGATTTTGGGTTTAGGGATTACAGTTTTGAGGTTTGGGGTCTATGGTTTAGGGTTTACGATTTACGGTTTTGAGATTTGTAGTTCAGGGTTTAGGTTTTATTAGTGTTTCAGATTTAGGGTTTAGTGTTTAGGGTTTGGAATATATGGTTTTGGGTATAGGTTGCAGGGTTTTGGGATTTAGGATTTAGTGTTTAGGGTTCTCAGTTTAGGATTTACGGTTTAGGATTTAGGATTTATGGATTAGGGTTTAGGGTTTACTGATTAGGGTTTAGGTTTTAGCATTTGGGGTTTGGGATTTAAGGTTTAGGAAATTAGGTAATACAGTTTACAGTTTCGATGTTTATGGATTAGGGTTTAGGGTTTACTGTTTAGGGTTTGGGATTTAGGGTTTAGGGTTTTCAATTTATAGTTTAGGGTTTATAGTTTATGGTTTAGGGTTTAAGGTTTCGGATTTAGGGTTTAGGATTTAGGGTTTAAGGTTTAGGCTTTAAGGTTTAGGGTTTTGTGTATAGGTTTTAGGGTTTTGGGTTTAGGATTTTGGGTTCAGTGTTTAGGGTTTAGGGTTTGGGGTATGGGGTTTAAGGTTTTCAATTTATAGTTTCGAGTTATGGGTTTTCGGATTTTGGGTTTAGGGATTGGAGTTCAGGGTTTAGGGCTTATTTAGGTTCGGAATTTAAGGTTTAGGGTTTAGATTTTAGGGTTTTCGATTTTGGGTTTTGGGTATCAGGTTTAGGGTTTGGGTTTGGTGTTTTGGGTTTAGGGTTTTCTGTTTAGGGTTTTGGGTTGAGGGTTTTGGGGTTTAGGGTTGAGGGGTGAGGGTTTAGGGATTTAAGTTCAGGGTTTAGGGTTTATTAGGTTTACGGATTAAGGGTTTAGGATCTGGTGTTTAGGTTTTAGGGTTTAGGGTTCGGTGTTTGGTATTTAGGGTTTAGGGTTTAGGGTTTAGGGTTCAGTGTTTGGGATTTAGGGTTTAGGGTTTGGGTTAGGGGTTTCGGATTTAGGGTTTTCAGTTTAGAGTTTTGGGTTTAAGGTATTGATTTTAACATTTATGGTTTTGGGATTAGTGTTTAGGGTTTAGGTTTTAGAGTTTGGAGTTTATGGTTTAGGGTTAAGGGTTTGGTGTTTGGAGTTTAGGGTTTTGGGTTTAGGATTTAAACTTTAGGGTTTGGTGTTAAGGGTTTAGGGGTTCAGGGTTTAAGGTTTACAGTTTACAATTCCGGGATTATGGTTTAGGGTTTAGGGTTTTAATTTTAGTGTTTAGGGTTTGGGATTTAGAGCTTAGGGTTTAGGGTTTGAGATTTAGGATTTGGAGGTTTGGGTTTACTATTAGGGTTTGGAATTTGTGGTTCATGGTTTAAGGTTTCGAGTTTCAGGTATTTGAGTTTAAGGTTTGGGACTTAGCTTTGGAGTTCATGTTTTAGGGTTTAGGATTTAGCGTTTCGCGTATAGGGTTGAGGGTTGAGGGTTTGGGGTTTGGGGGTTGGGGTGTAGCATTTCATGTTTGGGGTTTACGGTTTACGATTTACGATTTAAAATTTCAAGATTTTGGTTCAGGGTTTAGGGTTTAGGGTTTACTGTTTAGCATTTGGAATTTTGCATTTAGGGTTTAGGGTTTAGGGTTTGGGATTTTGGTTTTAGGGTTAGGGTTTTTGGTTTATTGTTCGGGGATTAGGTTTTACAATTTTCGTGTTTAGGGTTTAGCGCTTACGATTTAAGTTTGGGGTTTACAATTTGGGTTTATGGTTTTGGGTTTAGGGTATAGGGTTTAAGGTTTGGGATTTAATATTTACGGTTTATGGTTTAGCGTTTGGGGTTTAGGGTTTAAGGTTTGGGGATTGGGCATTATAGTTTACAGTTTTGATTTCATGGTTTTGTGTTTAGTGTTCAGGGTTTGGGATTTAGGGATTAGAGTATAGGGTTTAGGGTATAGGGTTTAGATTTAGGGTTTAGGGTTTAGGGTTTACAGTTTATAGTTTCGAGTTTAGGGTTTAGGGTTTAGGGTTTACAGTTTACAGTTTTGAGTTTAGGGTTTATGGTTTTAGGGATTTGATTTTAGAGTTTAGGGTTTGGGATTGGAGTTCAGGGTTTAGCGTTTATTAGGATATACGATTTAGGGTTTAGGTTTTAGGGTGTGGTGTTTAGGGTTTACAGTTTAGGGTTTGGTGTTTAGGATTTACGATTTAGGGTATGGGGTTTGGGGTTTAGCATTTGGGGTTTAGGGTTTTGGGTTTTGGGTTTAGGATAAAGGTCTTAAGGTTTATGGTTTTGAGATTGGGGTTTAGGGTTTAGGATTTAGTGTTTAGGGTTTAGGGTTTGAGGTTCAAGGTTTAGAAGTTACAGTTTCGGGTTAAGTGTTTAGGGTTTAGGGTTTGGAATTTAAGGTTAATGGTTTAGGGTTTTCTATTTAGGGATTACGGTTTAGGGTTTACGTTTAGGGGTTGGGGTTTACAATTTATGGTTTAGGGTTTAGCAATTGGGGTTTAGGGTTTAAGGTTTCGAGTTTAGGGTTTAGGGTTTGGGATTTTTGGTTTAGGGTTTAAGGATTATAGTTTACGGTTTAGGGTTTTGGCTTTAGTGTTTAGTGTTTAGGGTTTTAAATTTAGCAATTAGGCATTTAAGTTTAGGGTTTTGGATTTGAGGTTTAGGGTTTAGGGTTTAGGTTTAAGATTTAGTATTTTGGGTTTACGGTTCATGGTTTTGGGGTTTGGGGTTTAGGATTTAGGGTTTAGCGTTCGGGGATTAGGTTTTAGGGTTTGAGGTTTAAGATTTTGGGTTTAGGGTTTATGGTTGGGGGTTTAGGGTTTAGAGTTTAGGGTTTCCGGTTTCGGGTTTAGAATTTTGAGTTTTGGGTATATGGTTTAGAGTTTGGATTTAGGATTTAGGTTTAAGGTTTTGGGTTTTGGGTTTGGGGTTTGGGGTTTAGTGTATGGGTTTTGTGGTTTGGGGAATGGGGTTTAGGGTTTAGGGTTTAGGGTTGAGGGTTAACAATTTACTATTTCGGGTTTACAATTTACGGTTTTGAGGTTTGGGGATTTTGGTTTAGGGTTTGGGGAGTGGAGTTCAGGGTTTAGGTTTTATTAGGGTTTAGGGTTTGTTGTTTAGGGTTCGGAATTTACGGTTTTCAATTTTGGTTATAGGGTTCAGGGTTTGGGATTTAGGATTTAGTGTTTCGGGTTTTCGGTTTAGGTTTTACAGTTTTAGGATTTTGGGTTTAGGGATCAGGGTTTTGGGTTTAGGGTTTATTGTTTACAGTTTAGGTTTAGGGTTAGGGTTTTTGGTTTTGTGGTTTAGGGTTTAGGGTTTATGGTTTAGGAATAGGAGTTTAGGCTTTAGGGTTTAGAGTGTAGTGTTTGGGATTTAGGGTTTAGGATTTAGGGTTTCGGGTTTACGGTTTGGGTTTTGGGGTTTTGGGTTTAGGTTTTGAAGGTTAAGGTTTACAATTTACAGTTTTGGAATTACTGTTTAGGGTTTGGATTTATGGTTTAGGGTTTAGGGTTTTGTGTTTGGAGTTTAGGGTTTTGGGTTTAGGATTTAAGGTTTAAGGTTTAGGGTTTTTGGTGTTGGGGTTCAATGTTTAGGATTTACAGTTTACAATTTTGGGTTTAGGGTTTAGGGTTTAAGGTTTGAGATTTAGGATTTGGAGTTTGTGGTTTGGATATTCGTTTGGGGTTTTGGGTTTAGTGTTAAGGTTTGGAATTTGGGGTTCATGGTTTAGAGATTCGGGTTTCAGGTTTAGAGTTTACAGTTTAGGGTTTGAGGTTTAGGATTTAGGGATTAATTTATTGAGTATATTGTTTGGGAATTAGCTTTGGAGTTCATGGTTTAGGGTTTTGGATTTAGCATTTGGGGTTTAGGGTTTAGGAGTTAGTGTTTCGGGTATAGGGTATAGGGTTTATCGTTTAGTGTTTGGGGTTTACAGTTAACAATTTACGATTTAAAATTCTAAGATTTTGGTTTAGGGTTTAGGGATTAGGGTTTAGTGTTTAGGGTTTTGGATTTTGGGTCTGTGGTTTATGGTTTAGGGATTAGGCTTACGGTTTAGGATTTTAGTTTTAGGGTTTATGGTTTATGGTTCAGGGATTAGGGTTGACGGTTTCGTGTTTAGGGTTGGGGATTTAGAGTTTAGGCATTTGGGTTTAGGGCTTACGATTTAGGTTTGGGGTTTATGATTTAGCATTTATGGTTTTGGGATCAGGGTTTAGTGTTTAAGGTTTGGGATTTACTATTTAGGGTTTTTGATTTAGCATTTGGGGTTTGGGGATATGGTATTATAGTTTGCGGTTCTGATTTTATGGTTTTGGGTTTTGGATTTAGGGTTTTGGGTTTAAGGTTTAGGATTTAGGATTTAGGGTTTAGGGCTTGGGGTTTAGGGTTTACAATTTACAGTTTCGGGTTTAGAGTTAAGGCTTTCGAGGATTGGGGTTTAGATTTTAGGGTTTAGGGATTGGAGTTCAGGGTTTAGGGTTTATTAGGATTTAGAATTTAGGGTTTAGGGTTTAGGGTTTGGTGTTTAGGTTTTAAGGTTGAGGGTTTGGGGTTTGGGGTTTAGTGTTTAGGCTTTGGGGTATAGGGTTCTAGGTTTTGGGTTTAGGGTAAAGGTTTTAAGGTTTATGGTTTTGGGATTAGGGTTTAGGGTTTAGGGTTTGGGGTTTGGAGTTTAGGGTTTGAGGTTTTGAGGTTTTGGGTTTAGGGTTTGAGGTATAATGTTTACAAATTACAATTTCGGGTTTAGTGTTTAGGGTTTAGGGTTTAGGGTTTGGAATTTAAGGTTAAGGATATGGGGTTTAGGGTTTAAGGCTTAGGATTTAGGGTTTAGGATTTATGGTTCGAAATTTAGGATCTTGGGTTTGGTGTTTGGAGTTTAGGGTTTTGGGTTTAGGATCTAAGCTTAAGGGTTTTGGGTTTATGGTTTAGGCTTTTGGGTTTTGGATTTGGGCTTCAGGGTTTAGGGTTTACAGTTTACAGTTTCGGGTTTTTGGTTTAGGGTTTAGGGTTTTGGTTTTAGTGTTATGGTTTGGGATTTAAGGTTTAGGGTTTAGGGTTTGAGATTTAGGATTTGGAGTTTACAGTTTCGGTTAACAAGGAGATATACTAAGGTTAATACCAAGGGATGTACTTACATGAATTTACAAAAGTTAAAACTATATGCTTCTACCTAATCTAATATCTTTCTTCTCGAAAGATCAAGCTACCCATCGCTCCTGTCTCGTCCCGTAGGCATTTGGGTACCTAGTCAGCTGACACACACCAACGTAATGAGGATAAACCCCATTAATCAAAACTACCTGTTTTCAAACACATTGTTGTGTACCACTGTGCCTTGCACAGAAATCTCTGCATTCCTTTCTCATCATACACATAAAACATGGATGTGATGTTTGACTTAAAACTTATGCATGTCATACTCTTCATAAAATATTTAGCATGGAAATTCATACATGTTAGGGCATATGAAATAGAATGCCATACTTACATGTCATAAAACATTTAATATGAGCACATACTTCTTAAATATGATCTTACATGTTTCAATGCTAGAGAAATAACAAACATCATAAAACATATGGGCCTTTGCACCATTTCATGAAAAAACATGTGACCATAGGGAGCACTACCCAGTGGATACTCGCACATACACTTCTAGTGGCTATTAATAAGTAAGAACCTATAGCAATTAAGCTATTTCTGTTCTGTGTATTATCTGGAGCGTCCCCCAGTGGATCCGAGTACTATGAGATCATCCCCATTTCTCGGTAGGTCGTACCTCAACTTCTATTTGGTTCTACTTAGCCAAGGGAGTCACTTCTACTTAAAATTTCGAGGACCCCGTCTCTTACTAACGGTTCTTCTCCTTTTAAACTTAGAGGTCCCCGTCTCTTTTTAACGGTTCTTCTCCTTTTATACTTTGAGATCCCCGTCTCTTTTTAATGGTTCTTCTCATATTTGTTTATGTATATCTTTCGTTTTTGTATGCTATCTATACAAATATGGGATAAAATGTTTAGGCCCGAATCATGGTTAATCTAATTTTAAGCATGTCACTCTTTATTTGGCCATAAAGAGTCTACTAGCTTAAAATTAAACAACCAACACGGTGTTTTCGTAAACTTTCATCATCAATCGATTGGATGTTTTACCATCCCAAATTATGGCTCAACTGTGGAAATCCCAACGGCCAGCCCATACCGACAATTGGTCAATCGATTATGGACTTATCTATTTGCAACACATATATGTAAGATACTTACTCTTCTCTTTTCTATGTTATTTCTCTCTACCCTTAGCTCATTTTACTTTATAAACTTTGAACATAATGTTTAAGCATGTCATGGGGCATTTGAAATCCTTTTTGAAGTGTCAAAGATGGACTTCGAGCGTGAAAAAAATGCGAAGTACCAACATAATATTAATATCTATAAACAAGGTTCCAAGAAAGAAGAAAATACAACTAACTGGCCCGTTTATTAGAACGTTCTTAATCCTCATTTTAGAATTAAAACACTAATTTTGTGTGAAGGTAAAATCGTATAAGCATTCAGCACTTACTTAGGTCATAAAAAACTTTTTTTTAGGCATTCAAATTGGTTCACAAAAAGCATAATAAAAACAACCCTTGATCAAACACATAACATTTTGTAGTTTAAGCACACTTTCAACCTGAAACAACTTAGGATTTCAATATCTAACAATAGTGGCCCTTCATTTAATTCACACCTAAGCGCTCATCCATACACTCATTTTCAGCAATTTAGCACTCGAAATGATGTTCTACCATTTAGTTCATATCCCCAACCATGAAGGTTACATGAGTCACAAAATATATACACATTTAACTTTGAAAACCATCCATTGCCACATCAACTTTAGCCCCAAAAAAATCAAAACAAAAGGGGTAACAGAACAAGCAAAAATTGAAGGAAGACAAGGTTAGAATCTTACCTCTCCCGCAGAAACAAACATAGGAAGGCGAAAAGAGAGAACTTCAACAAGAAAAACAATGTTCGTTTTCCCTAATACTTTCCATCGTTAAATTTGCACCCCCTTTAACTACTTTTGTGGCCATTGACATATGAGAATTTCCACATAACATTTTGTAGTGACCCTCTCGTTATTTTTTTTATTTTTTATTTTTTTGAAAATTTTTGGATTTTGTTTCTCTATGCATACACATATGTAAATATTTTCTCATGATCTCCTTTAATTTTTAATCAATTTACATATTTTTATAGCAAGAACTAAATATATAAATTCTCAATTAATATACAGATTTCACGTTTCTATTATAGAAGTGAAATCCTCTCACAGATTTCTGTTCTTTTCATCTTCATATTCCCACCTAGCACCCACTAAGATTTGACATAAGTGTTTCTGTTCTCTTTTAGATGAAGGAAACTAAATACAGAGCAATCTTCGTCATTTTTCCTTATCTTTTGGCATACCAACAATCTTTACTATACTCATCTAATATTCGCAATATGGTTCATTTGCATTTAATGATGAAAATCTCTAGTCTTCTTTTTTTTTCCAGCTCATTAGTCCTTCATGCAACCATTGAAAGATTTCCCATAATATTCAATCAACCCATAAAATCCACATTCTTAACTCAATTTCCCATCACCACTAGAATTTTAGCTAACTTATCCAACTTGAGAAGAATAAAGAAAGAGAGGTTTGAAATGGGGCTATTGAAATGCAAAACGAAATATATACATATATATATATATATATATATGAAATCCTACATGTGTTTAATCACTTTTTACCACATATTCACGTTTGCACTTCATTTTCAGTACACCACACATGAAGAAAATATAAAAGAAAGTCATCTCATTCAATTCAGTAAAGTTGGGCGGTATATACCATTTACGTAGATCATGATCTACAAGAGGCTATCACTTGCAGAGCTATTTCATAGGACTAGGACAACAAATCAAGGTTCTTTGTAATAATTAAGTTATTTATCTTCTAGTAATTTGATATGGCAAAAATAGAATAAAAATACATAAAGGAGAAATGTTGTATATACTACCATCCCTCAACCTTCTATTATGTCAATTATACTTTATTCTCACTAAACGGAAAACATAGTTTGTTCCATGTACTTCTCTAAACTACCATACTTTTCATAAATCCACTCATTTTCATTTTACCTATTCATGACGTATTTGGAAACAACCAATGATTTTAATGAAGTCCCTCCTTAAGTTAAAAGAGATTAGTTAAGAAACTAACCTTCATCTTGAATTGCCTGGACTAAATTATTATGAATAGTTAGAACCTCAAAGGCCAATCTAACGAATGCTTATATCACTTAATTGAGTAGCAAAGAGATTGAATCACCTTGACAATGTACTAAGATTAAAATCCAAAGGTCTTCCATTCACTAAGACAATTCGTGTACAAACTTGTAGTCTTCTAAAAGATAGCAAAACTTTTTATTTTAGAGGGATTAAGGTTTTGGCTTAAAAGTGTCATTGTTTCCATTGCAATTGAATTTCACCCACAAAAGTATCCATTCAGTTTAGCACCATCCAACTGTGTGAATTAACACAACTTTTACTACGAAGGATATCCTCAGTGGGGGTAATTAACCTAATCAATATTCTAATTCGTTAAAGACAAAAGGAACTATGACCATGTAAATAAAGACTAGTCATAAGGAATAAAACATGAAACTAATGACTCTTGGAAAAAATGTTGACTTGAAGGAAGTAGAGACCACATCCTCTAAGGTCTTCAATGTTACCTCATCTATAGTTATGCCAGAGTTTTATAACGATAGATGGGGTCTCATCTAAGAAAACTTTGCTCCAATGATCACAGGGAAACCTAGACCTCCGATACCACTCTATCACACCCTGCAAAAAGAAGAGAAGTGACTGGCACCGAACTCAAAGAAAGACCTATTGTTCGGAAAGCCAAACCATAGAAATCAAAAAGCATATAATTTCTAATATTATTGAGCATTTCTCATTTAAAAGATATCCCATAACATATTCAGAACTTCCATTGGAAAGCTCCGCTCTCGGCCATCAAAACAATATATAATCACGCACAAATACCACAAAGAAATTTAATGACCCTGCCTATGATCATTGGAGCTATCTAGAGTAAAAAATTTACGAAGAGAGAATATCTTATATTAAGACCCACGAAAAAAGTGGTCTCACGAAGGATACAAATACCCGAACTCATTTTGGGAGGTAGGTTAGAAGCTACACCTTTATATGAAAAAAATGAAGTGAGGAAGGGTGAGTTTTGCAACTCAGAGCAGATAATACCTACCATAACAAGAAGGGAACAAACATGTAGGGACGAGTTTTCACAAACATTTCACGGTTCTAGCTACTAAATAAATATCTTGAACAATTATAATATCTATGCTTTCGAAATTAATTGAGTAATACATTTCAAATCAAATTTGACATTCTAAAATGCGTATATATATATATATATATATATATATATATGTTATCAAATAATAATTACAAATAAGCTTTAAAACAGTATCAATAGACCTTTTCATATTGGAATACAGCCTCAAAATCTTATCAAGTCACATATATATAACTAGTTAGGTAAACCAGATCCACAGAACCAAACAGAAGAAGCTTGAGCAACAAAGCTCACAAATACAGATATGAGCAACATGGCTCACGAAGACAGATCCAATCAACGTGTTTTGGTCGGCACACTGGGCTAGCAACACCCCTACTAGCGGGGTTCCAAGGTGCACCAAGGGCTAACGATTTTGCGTTAGTTGCAGGGATCCATATCGTATGGCTTCCCCAGAAAATCATTTATATAACTAGAAATATAACTAACTGAAATATTTCTCACATTCAAAACCAGAGAGTCGAAAATACTTAGAAATCACAATCCACAAATAACTAATTAAAACAGAAGTGCAAACAATGCATTTCGATACAATAAATCGTACTTCTATTTCTGAAAAACTATTTACCAACATTTTCAAAGAATTTAACATAAATTAAATTATCTGAAATGAAGGTCATGACAAGGGTTCATAATACAATATCTTAACCAAATTGAAGAAAAGATAAAATCTTATAAATACATCAAATATGTCCATCCCTTTATAAACGATGCTCATGAAGAAAAACTTATAGTTAGGGTCAAATGGGAGAGGAAATTTTATAGACATGGTTTGTTCCCCATACTAGACTAATAGGCTAAAATTATCAAAAAAGCACAAGGTAGGCAAAAATATATATATAGTGAGCATCACACACTCACCTTGAAATCAAGCTAATGCAACAAGTTCCACTACCTCAATTGTGGCCCCCTTACAGAACAATCTCAAAAGACCTATTAATATAGTCAATGCTCACTTTTAATATCTAATTTTTCATTTCAACATTCAACTCATAATGAGGTATATTTTTAACTTTTAACATTCATGTGATCAACATATTTTTAACTTTACTAAATTCACCGATTAGATTCCAACGACAAAATTATATCTTAATCACCAATTACCCATTCTCATCCCTTCTTTAAATTCCTAGGATAAGGATAAACTTTAAGTTGGACACCTAAACTTATAATTTTGATTATTTACATTTTATTTATCACTAATTTAATATTAAAATAAATTGTCACATTACTAATCAAATCCCTAAATAATTATCTTAAGAACCAAACTACACTTTGAATAAGAAATTGCCTTCTTGAGAGTTCATATATCAAATTCTTTGCATAGATGTCCTCTCCAGACCTTTAATTGAATTTTGAAAATCATCATATCAAAAATCCCCAAACTTGAACCCTAACAAAATTCACTACCAATGAAAATAAAGCAAGAAGAATGATTGTGAAGAATAAACACTAGCTTAGTAGTATTAAGAGAAGGAAGGAAGCTTCAACTCACAAAAACAAGGTCTAAACTTCACTCCACCATCAATTTTTTGTTTCATCACGGAGAGAGAAAAAGGAAGACGCATTGTGGAAACAAAGTGTGTTGCTGGTGGCGGTGGCTTGGTCGGCGGTCAGCCAACGGTGGTCGGTGATGCTTGTGAATGATAGACATGATGACCGCAACATGATGGAGGCCTCAAGAACAAAGGAAGGTAAGAGAAAAAGAAAGGAAGAAAGAAATTGAGAAAGAAAGGAAGAAGCAATGAAGATAAAAAAAATGTGGAGGCAGAGCGTGCATGGATTTTTATAAAGGAGTAAAAAAAATCTGAGGCATTTCTTATTCCTTCATTCCTATTATTTATTTAAAAAAACTAAAACTGTTTACATAATTAAGATTCAATCAAGGACATATTTAAACAATTAAAAATACTTATGAATCTTTCAAGCTAATTTCCAAGCTTTTAGTACTCTTAGGGTTTATGATTTGGGATTTAGGGTTTAGGGTTTGGGGTTTAGGGATTGGGATTTAGGGCTTTGGATATACGGTTTACAACTTAGGGTTTAGGGTTAAATGTTTAGGGTTTGGGATTTAGCTTTTAGGGTGTAGGGTTTAGAGTTTAGGGTTTAGGGTTTGGTGTTTAGGGTTTGTTGTTTAGGGTTTGCTATTTAGGATTTAGGGTTTAGGGATTTAGGTTTTGGGTTTAGGGTTTTAGGATTTTGGGTTTAGCATTTGGGGTTTAGGATTTAGGGTTTAGGGTTTAGGGTTTAAAGTTTAGAGTTTACAGTTCCGAGTTTAGGGTTTAGCCTTTGGGGTTTAGGATGTAAGGTTTAGGGTATTGGGTTTAGTTTAAAGTTTAGGGTTTTGGGTTTTAGGTTTTGAGCTCATTGTTTACGATTTTGGGTTTGGGGTTTAGGGTTTCAAGTTTGGGATTTAGGTTTTTAGGTTTTGGGTTTATGAATTAAGGCTTAGGGTTTTGGGATTAGTGTTCAGGGTTTGGGATTTAGGGTTTTGGGTTTAGGGCCTAGGGTTTGGGGATTGAAGTTCAGGGTTTAGGTTTTAGAGGTTTGGATTTAGGGTTTAGCGTTTGGCATTTCGGGTTTAGGGTTAGATTATGTGTTTAGGGTTTAGGGTTTGGTGTTTAGGGTTTGAGGTGTAGGGTTTCCGTTATAGGGTTTAGGGTTTGTGATTTAGGGTTTTAGGGTTTAAGGTTTGTGATTTAGGGTTTTAGGTTTGGGGTTTAAGGTTTAGGGTTTCGAATTTAGGGTTTAGTGATTTGAGTTTATGGCTTAAGGTTTAGGGTTTAGGGTTTAGGGTTTGGGATTTAGGATTTAGGTTTTTGGGTTTATGGCTTTGGAATTAGGGTTTAGATTTGTGACTAAGGGTTTAGGATTTTTTGTTTGGGGTTTAGGGTTTTTGTTTGGGCTTTACGATTTTAGGTTTTTGGTATATGGTTTGGGATTTAGGATTTAGGGTTTTGGGTTTAGGGTTTAGAATTTAGGATTAAGGATTGATGGTTTTGGGTTTTGGGTTTAGGGCTTAGGGTTTAGGGTTTAGGGTTTGTGGTTTCAGATTTTCAGTTAGGGTTTTGGGTTTAAGGTTTAGGGTTTTGGGTTCGGTGTGTAAGGTTTAGGATTTTGTGTTTAAGGCTTACACTTTAGATTTTTGGGTTTACAGTTTAGGGTTTCGGGTTTTGGTGTTTGGGGTTTAGGGTCTAGGGTTTGGGGATTGGAGTTCAGGGTTTAGGGCTTACGGTTTAGGATTTCGAGTTTAGGGTTTGGTGTTTACGGTTTAGAGATTTGGATTTTCAGCTTAGGGTTTAGGGTTTGCTGATTAGGGTTCAAAGATTAGGGTTTAGGGTGTAGGGTTTAGGATTTAGGGTTTGGGGTTTACGATTTTGGGTATGGGATTTAAAGTTTAGGGTTTACAGTTTTGGGTTTTGGGTTTGCAGTTTAGTGTTTAGTTTTTATGGTTTAAGGTTTCGGGTTTTGGATTTAGGGTTTAGGGTTTATTGTTTGTGATTTAGTGTTTTGGGCTTTGTGTTAGGCATTTAAGGTTTAGGGTTTGGGTTTCAAGGTTTTAGGATTAGGGTATATGGTTTAAGGTTCAGGGTTCAGGATTTAACGTTTAGTGTTTCGAGTTTGGGATTTAGGGTTTAGGGTTTTTGGTTTAGGGCTTAGGATTTAGGACTTAGGGATGAGGGTTTAGGGTTTAGGATTTAGGGTTTTGGCTTTAGGGTTTTGGGTTTTGGGTTTCGGGTTTAGGGTGTAGGGTTTTCAGTTTTATGGGTTAAGGTTTAGGGTTTAGTGTATAGGGTTTGGGATATAGGGTGGGTTTAGGGTTCCGTGTTTCAAATTTAGGACTCAGGGTTTGTGGTTTATGATTTATGGTATAGGGTTTTAGGTTTAGTGTTTAGGGTTTAGGTTTAGGATTTAGGGTTTTGGGTTTAGGGATTAGGGTTTAGGGTTTAGGGTTTAGGATTTAGGGTTTGCTTAAGGTTTAGGTTTTACAGTGTACTATTTCGAGTTTAGGGTTTAGGGTTTAGGCTTTGGGGTTTATGGTTTTTGGTTTATGGTTTAAGTTTCGTGGTTTCAGGTTTGGGATTTCGTTTTGGGGTAAGGGTTTAGGGTTTTGAGTTCAGGGTTTAGGGTTTAGAGTATATGGTTTAGGATTAAGAGTTTAGGATTGAGGGTTTATGTTTGGGGTTTTGGGTTTAGGGTTTAGTCTTTAAGGGATAGGATTTAGGGTTTAGGGATTGGGGATTTGGGTTTAGGGTGTTCATAGCACCCAAAATCAACCTAATTTTAGGGTATTAAATAGCACAAATAATAATGAAATATATATAATTGTACCCTAAAAGGGTTGAATATCTTGATATAAGGAATAAAATTATAAATGTAATATAATGTCCATAAAATGCTCTATTTACTATATTAGATAGGAGCGTTTGATGTTTGTTGAGTGCTTCAGACTTAACAGGGATCAATGGGAAGATGTATTCCAAGTACAAGGACCGGAACGAAAGTAATAGGGACCAAATTGAAGAAGAAAGGAAGCAGGGACTAAATGAAAAGTGAATAAAGAAAACTTGAGGCCAAAACATAATTTTCCCCAGGGGCCAAAATGCAATTCTACCTTAGCGTAAAATGGAATTATTCCGTGAGAAGGTGCTTGACGCAATGATGAGTTCAAATTACAAATGTTCAAATGGAGATGACCCGGGAAATTCAATTGGGATTTGGATTGGACTATTCATGCTTCATATTTCAAATCAATTAGGAAATAATATTATCCTATAAAAAATAATATTATCTTTAGATAAATAATATTTCCTATTTGAATTTAAGTAGGAAAATAGATTATTCTATCTAGACGTATATTATTAAATAATAAGGAGTGGAGGTACTTTCTAATTAGTTTGAATTTAAATATTAAATTCTATACTAATTAATAGTTATCTCTATCATATTCCTAATTGAATTGGAGGTCCTGGAGAAATATAAATAGGCATCTCATAAGGTTGGAGAAGGCATCGAGATAGATAGGAAAGTAATTCATATTTTAGAGATAATTCATTCAGAGTTGTTTTTCACATTCTAGTGTTAAGAGAAGGCTAGGGTTTGAGAAGAAACACAATTTGTGTGGCTATTCGGTAGATCGGAGCAAAGGAAGAGCGGATTCAAGCCCTAGATTTGTATTCTTCTTCTTCTTCTTCTTCTTCTTCTTCTCTTTTCTCTGATTTTTCTTATGTCTTTTCATGAATTTGTGTTTGTATCAATGATTACGCTAGGCTAGACTCTTTCTATCCTAGGGTTATGGTTCCCTAGTACGAATTCTATGTTTGTTGGACAATTTTTATAGTTGAATGAATGCAATTTATTTAGTTTTGTGCTTAAACCCTAACAGCTTGATTACCTCTTAGGGTAATTTAGAGAATTTAGGTGACCTTGAAAGAGGCGCTTAGGTTTAGTACGAGAACTAAATACCGTTAGATTTAGGTTAATTACTCGTATAGTTACTAGATTTGCTCTAAGGATAGACATATACCCGAGAGCCTAACGGAGTTAGAAATTAGCTTGCTTGAATGAATGCTGCTCCTTATTTTGATTTTCCGCATAGACATATGGGAAGACGGGTATTGAGTTAGGGCTTGTATAGGATCGACAGACCATACAACGAATATAGGACTAAGACTAATATCGATGTATTGAATCAATTGTTAAAAGGAACCCAACAACATAGATGAAGTATTAGGATAGATCATAACCTTAGGAGCTCTATAATATTGAATACACTCTTAATTACTTGTTTTATTTTATTTATTTATTTGAATTAATCACTCAAAAAAACCCCTTTTGGTTACTTGACACCCTTTTCCATTAAAGTCCTGATTGATTGGAAAGTACTAAAAATCACCCAATCCCTGTGGCTTCGACCCTACTTGCTCTATATACAAATTTGTGTTGGTTGAAAGTAGGAAATAAATTATTATTATTAATTTGATTGTACTCGGCACACATCAAATTTTGGCGTCGTTGTCGGGGAATGGTTTTAATTGATTTTTATTCTTCTTTGTATGACCACGACTACTCGTGGAAAGGAGTTCTTCTTTGATTCTGAGATTGAAAAGACAGCAAAGAGATTAAGGAAGGAAGCTAAAGCTACGAAGCAATAAAATTCCTCTACTCTTACTGAGGAATTAGACACTTTGTTTTATCTCACAGAACTCTTTGCTGAAGAAGGGCCATCTCTTATTAATATGGCCGAAGAGAAAACTTTGAAGGAGCTTGACGCTCCATTGGTACAACAAACCCCACTGTGTATTACTGCTACTACTCTTCAAGCTCCTCTTGGACTGAAGTCGGGCTTGATCCATTTGCTTCCTAAATTCAGAGGGTTGGCAAATGAAGATCCTTACAATCACTTGAAGGAATTCCATGTGGTCTGCTCTAGCATGAAACCTGATAAAATAACTGAAGATCAGATCAAACTAAGGGCATTCCCCTTCTCTTTGGAAGACGCTGCAAAGAAGTTGTTATTCTATCTACTCGCAGGTTCTATCACAAGTTGGGAACAAATGATGAAAACTTTCTTGGGAGGTACTATCCCGCTTCCCGGGTGAATAATGTAAGACGAAAATTGTTCGGAATCAAGCAACGCACACATGAAACTCTTTTTGAGTACTGGGAACGTTTCAAGGAGCTTTGTGCTAGTTGCCCTCAGCACGGTATACCTGAACAAGCTCTCATTAATTTCTTCTATGAAGGTTTGCAACCTAATGCAAGAAGCCCCATAAATGGTGTTGCTGGTGGCTCACTTTCAGAAAAGACCCCTACTGAAGCTAGACGGTTGATTGAAATCGTGGCATCCACCTCACGACAATTTGGGGAAAGAAAAGAAGGAGTGAATGAGTTAACCGCTACTGCGTCTCTTGAAGCTAAACTCAATCAACTCATTGAGGTTGTTTCTAAACTAGTTATCGGACCAACTCAACAATTTCAAACCCAGCCAGCTAGAGTGTGTGGGATATGTGCAACTCCTGGGCACCCCACAGATATGTGTCCTTCTCTTCAAGAGGACAAGCCTTATCAAGTTAATACTGTAGGAGAATTCCAAAGAGGATATGACCCTTATTCAATCACTTATAACCCAGGTTGGAGAAACCATCATAACTTTGGGTGGAAAGATAACCAGGGTACAGGACAATTTGCACCACGACCTATTATCCCACCAGGGTTTCATTCTGAAAAGAAACCCAATCCGGAAGATCTATTCAAGCAATATATGTCTAAGACTAACTCACTCATTCAGAGTCAAGTTGCTGCCTTGAGAAATTTGGAGACACAGGTAGGCCAACTGGCCAATGAACTTAGTAATACACCTCAAGGCACCCTTCCAAAGGATACCATGCCAAATCCCCAAAGTGAAGGTAGAGAGACTGTTAATGCTATATATAAAGATACTGAAACTGAAACTAAAGGGGCCTTGAAAATTGCTGAAAAAGTTAAGGCTATAAAACAAGAGGTGGTTGAAGAACCAATAAAGAAATCTCCTGCTAAGACTCCTGAAAAGGTGACTGAGCAACCCAAGCAACCACTTCCCTTCCCTCAAAGATTCCAACAGCTAGATCAGCAGGATAAGAAGGTCTTGAAAATATTAATGCAACTTCACATCAACATTCCGTTGGTGGAGGCTTTGGAGAAGATGCCCAATTACGCCAAAGCAATGAAAGATCTACTCAAAGAAAAGCGTAGAATTCAAGAATTTTAAAATGTTACACTTACTGAAGAGTGTAGCACCATAGTACAAAAGAAGCTGCCACAAAAGCTAAAGGATCCTGGCAGTTTCACTATACCTTGCTCAATTGGGAACTACCAATGCAATAAAGCACTATGTGACCTAGGGGCAAGTGCCAATTTAATGCCCAAATCTATTTTCAATAAATTAGGATTAGGTGAAGCCCGTCCAACCACCGTGACTTTGCAGTTAGCTGATGGTTCCATTGTTTACCCTGAAGGAAAAATTGAAGATATATTGGTAAAAATGGACAAATTTATATTTCCTACAGACTTCATTGTGTTGGACTATAAGGTCCAACGAGACGCGCCTATCATTTTGGGTAGGCCATTTTTAGCCACCAGTAATACCTTAATAGATGTAGGGAAAGGTGAGTTGACTATGAGGATACAAGATGCGCAGGTGACATTTAATATGCTCAACCCAATAAAGTCACCTAAGGAGAATGAAAAAAGCCTTAAGATTGAAGCGGCAAAAGAAGGGGAGAGTAAGGCAGCTATAGATGGTGATCTAAACAACCATCAAATTGACCCAGGAGAGAAATCACAGAAATATTTAACTGAGATTGATGCTGCTGACCAGTTTGGGGGTCCTACAATGTTAAAGGCACCACCTTGGTGCAATAAATCTAAATCCCCACACCATATAAACCAAGAATTGCCCTTTACACCAGGGGTGCAGAAGAACATAACTGGCAGGGATACTAGAAATGGGGATTCTTGCAAAGTTATATCAACCCCCTGTGCTTTAATTGATCCTGGCTGAGCTTAGAAAAACTGGAAGTCCGGCCGAAGACTATAAATTTAGCGCTTATTGGGAGGCAACCCAATGGTATTTAAAGAATGATGCTTCTTTCAAATTCCAGGTAAGTATTCTATTCTTTGAAACTTAAATAATTTTGTTTAAAAGTTCTGCACCTCAATAATTTTATTTTCTTTTTTTTTCTATATTTTCCATTTAGTAATTTTATTTCTCTTTTTGAAAATTTTAAATTTATGAATTATCAAACCCTATGATTCAATATCTTTCTTTATTTAATCAATATTTTATGGTTCTTCTACTTTTGATTGCTAAATGCCCTTCCGTCTTAAAATTTCTTGTCCTTAAAGCATTGAGGACAATGCTTATTTTAAGTGTGGGGGGAAATCACTACGTGTAAAATTCTAAGACTTCAGGGTCCTGTTAATTATTCTGTTATGAAAAATTTGGTGAATTCATTTTTTTTTTCTCAAATTTTTCTTTCAAAATATTTTTTTTAAAAAAATATTATTAATGAATCCTACTTAAATTTTTAAGCAACTGGACTTAGGGAATCAAGAATTAGAGAATTCTTGACCCAGCATGATTTTTAGGGCGTTAACCTAATTAAGAAATTTTTATACACTATGCAAGATAATCTTGTTTGCTTGAGAGAGTCGAAAAGTTCATTGAAAGACCAATCTCTGTGACCTAACCCTGTTGGAAGGATTGAGCCCAAACACTGATTTTCATGTTCATATCTGTTGAGTGTATTGACTGCTTAACCTGTTTTCTTCTAGAACTTTCAGTTGGTCTTAATCAAGGTTGTATTAGTACACAAGGACCTAGGACGATTGTGGCATTTCTTTCTGTAACCCTGTGCTTAAATAGTAGCCCAAACAAATTTATCCATAGTCACCCTTGTTGAGCCTAAATAGGCAAGTACTATATGCAAAGGAAAGAACCAAGGTATTGCTAATCATTATAAATTCTGACCTCCCTTATGTTTTAGTAAGTAGAGAATTTAATAAGTCCAAAAGGAATTATGAAGAAAAAAAAAGGAAAAAATCAATAAAAGCATCAAGCAAAAAGATTCTCAAATTAGTGAAGGTTGGAATTATTCCTCATATGAGGCAATGCCTAGGGATTTCTAAATTGCCTATTGGACTTGCAATTTCTTTCTTTTTGTGAAACAGGATAAAAATAATTGGCCTCCATCAGCAATGTTACAAGCCTAAAAGACCTCCTGACTAGGGACTTATGTGCTCCAAACAGTGGAGATATAGACCTTTTGCAAGCATATAGTAAGAAGCAAGTAAGTATGTTATGAGTGAAATTTTACCCCAATATAATTGTAAGGCTATGAGTGTATTGGTCCTAAATAATACTGAAGAAATTCTTTTGCATGATTAACTTGCCGAAGTGATCTTAGATCAAAATTTACTTGAGTATTTGCATGGTAGAATTTTTTTATTTCTGATTAGGAGTACTAACCTTAGAAGTTAGCTTGATCTTGAGTGCTCTAGATTTAGATTTTCTTTGTCCAGGAGTACAAAGGTTTAAGTGTGGGGAATTTGATAGCACCCAAAATCAACCTAATTTCAGGGTATTAAATAGCACAAATAATAATGAAATATATATAATTGTACCCTAAAAGGGTTGAATATCTTGATATAATGTAATATAATGTCCATAAAATGCTCTATTTACTATATTAGATAGGTGCGTTTGATGTTTGTTGAGTGCTGCAGACTTAACAGGGATCAATGGGAAGATGTATTCCGAGTACAAGGACCGAAACGAAAGTAAAAGGGACCAAATTGAAGAAGAAAGGAAGCAGGGACTAAACTGAAAAGTGAATAAAGAAAACTTGGAGCCAAAACATAATTTTCCCCAGGGGCCAAAATGCAATTCTACCTTGGCGTAAAATGGAATTATTCCGTGAGAAGGTGCCTGACGCAAGGTTGAGTTCAAATTACAAATGTTCAAATGGAGATGACCCGGGAAATTCAATTGGGATTTGGATTTGACTATTTAGGCTTCATATTTCAAATCAATTAGGAAATAATATTATCTTTAGAAAAATAATATTTCCTATTTGAATTTAAGTAGGAAAATATATTATTCTATCTAGACATACATTATTATATAATAAGGAGTGGAGATACTTTCTAATTAGTTTGAATTTAAATATTAAATTCTATACTAATTAATAGTTATCTCTATCCTATTCCTAATTGAATTGGAGGCCTTGGAGCAATATAAATAGGCATCTCATAAGGTTGGAGAAGGCATCGAGATAGAGATGAAAGTAATTCATATTTTAGAGATAACTCATTCAAAGTTGTTTTTCACATTCTAGGGTTAAGAGAAGGCTAGGGTTTTTGAAGAAACACAATTTGTGTGGCTATTTGGTGGATCAGAGCAAAGGAAGAGCGGATTCAAGCCCCAGATTTGGATTCTTCTTCTTCTTCTTCTTCTTCTCTTTTCTCTGATTTTTCTTATGTCTTTTCATGAATTTGTGTTTGTATCAATGATTACGCTAGGCTAGACTCTTTCTATCCTAGGGTTATGGTTCCCTAGTACGAATTCTATGTTTGTTGGATAATTTTTATAGTTGAATTAATGCAATCAATATTTATTTAGTTTTGCGCTTAAACCCTAATAGCTTGATCACCTCTTAGGGTAATTTAGAGAATTTAGGTGACCTTGAAAGAGGCGCTTAGGTTTAGTCCGAGAACTAAATACCGTTAGATTTAGGTTAATTACTCGTATAGTTACTAGATTTGCTCTAAGGATAGACATATACCCGAGAGCCTAATGGAGTTAGAAATTAGCTTGCTTTGAATGAATGCTGCTCCTTATTTTGATTTTCCGCATACACATATGGGAACACAGGTATTGAGTTAGGGCTTGTATAGGATCGACAGACCATACAACGAATATAGGACTAAGACTAATATCGATGTATTGAATCAATTGTTAAAAGGAACCCAACAACATAGATCAAGTATTAGGATAGACCATAACCTTAGGAGCTCTATAATTTTGAATACACTCTTAATTACTGGTTTTATTTTATTTATTTATTTGAATTAATTACTAAAAAAAAACCCTTTTGGTTACTTGACACCCTTTTTCCATTAAAGTCCTGATTGATTGGAAAGTACTAAAAATCACCCAATCCCTGTGGGTTCGACCCTACTTGCTCTATATACAAATTTGTGTTGGTTGAAAGTAGGAAATAAATTATTAATATTAATTTGATTGCGCTCGGCACGCATCAGGTGTAGGATTTAGCGTTTATAGTTTAGGGTTTAGAGTTTGCAATTTAGGATTTTCCGTTTAGCGTTTTGGGTTTAGGGTTTAGGGTTTGGTGTTTCTGGTCTAGAGTTTAGGGTTTAGGCTTTAGGATTTAGAATTTGGTGTTTACGGTTTAAGGTTTAGGGTTTGGGGTTTGGGGTTTAGGGTTTAGGGATTAAAGTTTTTGGTTTAGGGTTTATGATTTACAGTTTAGGGTTTACAATTTAGGGTTAACAGTTTAGGGTTTAGGGTTTATGGTTTATAGTTTAGTATTTAGTGCTTAAGGTTTGTGTTTTAGGGTATAGGGTTTTGGGTTTAGGGTTTAAGGTTAAGGGTTTGGGATATAGTATTTGGAGTTTATGGTATATGGTTTAGGGTTTAGGGTTTAGTGATTAGGATTTAGGATTTAGTGTTTAGGATTTTTTATTTAGGGCTTAGGACTTAGGATTTAGGGTATAGGGTTTCAGGTTTTGGGTTTGTGGTTTAGGGTTTAGTGTTTATTGTATAGGATTTAGGGTTTAAGGCTTTTGGTTTGTGGTTTAGGGTTTAGGGTTTATTGTATAAGATTTAGCATTTACGGTTTTGGGTTTGGGGTTTAGGATTTAGGGTATAAGGTTAAAGATTTAATGTTTACATTTTCGGATTTAGTGTTTAGGGTTTCAAGTTTAGGGTTTTCGGTTTAGAATTTGGGGTTTAGGATTTAGGGTTGAGGGTTTCGGGCTCAGGGTTTAAGGTTTGGGTTTTAGGGTTTACGATATAGGGTTTTAAGTTTTGGGTTAAATATTTACAATTTTAGGTTTAGGGTTTAGGCTTTCGGGTTTAAGATTTAGGGTTTAAGGATTAAATTTTGGGGTAAGGGCTTAGTGTTTGGAGTTCAGGACTTAGGTTTGGGGTTTCGGGTTTAGGGTTTTGGGTCTATGGTTTAAGCTGTTGGGTTTAGGGTTTAGGTTTTTAGATTTAGCGATTATCGTTTAGGGTTTAGGTTAGGAATTTGGGATTTAGGGTTTAGGGTTTTGCATTTAGGGTTTAGGGTTTAAGGTTTATAGTTTAGGGTTTGGGATTTACGGTTTACAGTTTACAATTTCGCGTTTTCGATTTAGGAATTAGGGTTTATGGTTTTGAGTTTAGGTCTTAGGGTTTAGGGTTTAGTGTTGAGGATTTACGATTTAGGTTTTAGGTTTTAGGATTTAAGGTTTAGGGATTAGGATTTAGGGTTTTAGGGTTTAGGGTTTTAGATTTTGGGTTTACGATTTAGGGTTTGGTGTTTAGGGTTTTGGGTTTAGGTTTTTCGTGTTAGGGTTTAGGGTTTAGGGTTTTGGATTTATGGTTTAGTGTTAATGTTTTAAGGTTTGTGATATAGGGTTTTGGGTATTGGATTTGGTGTTTAAAGTTTAGGGTTTGGCATTTAGGGTTTACAATTTTGAGTTTATGGTTTTAGGTTTAGGGTTTAGGGTTTGGGATTTAGGGTGGGTTTTGGGTTTTGGGTTTAGGGTTTAGGATTTAGGATTTCGGGTTTGGGGTTCGCAATTTTGTGTATAGGGTTTTAGGTTTAGTGTTTAGGTTTATGATTTAGGGTTTAGGGCTAAAGGTTGAAAGTTTTGCCTTTGGCGTTTAGGATTTCGAGTTTAGGGGTTAGGGCTTAGGATTTAGGGTTTGGGGTATGTGTTTGGGGGTTAGGGTATAGGGATTCGAGTTTTCGGTTTAGAGTCTATAGTTTTCAGGTTTAGGGTTTAGGGTTAAGGGTTTAGGGCTTAGGGTTTAGGGTTTTGGATTTAAGATTTGGGGTTTGGAGTTTACGATATAGTGTTTTGGGTTTAGGGTTTACAATTTACAATTTTAAGGATTACGTTTTGGGGTAAGGGCTTCGGTTATGGAGTTCAGTGCTTTGGTTTGGGGTTTAGGGTTTGGGGTTTGGGTTTTAGGGTTTAGGGATGTCGGTTTATCATTTAAGGTTTTGGGTTTAGAGTTTAGTGTTTTGGGTTTGGGATTTAGGGTTTAGCGTTTAGGCTTTAGATTTAGGGATTATAGTTTAGTGTTTCGTTTTGGAGTTTAGGATTTAGGGTTTAGGGTTTTGCGATTAGGGTTTAGGGTTTAAGGTGTATGGTTTAGGGTTTGGGTTCTACGGTTTACAATTTTGTGCTTTTGATTTAGGGTTTAGGGTTTAAGGTTTAGAGTTTAGGGCTCAGGGTTTAGGGTTTAGGGTTTAGTGTTTAAGGTTAACGATTTAGCATTTAGGGTTTAGTGTTTAGGGTTTAGGATTTAGGGTTTAGGGTTTTAGATTTTGCGTTGACGGGTTAGGGTTTGGTGTTTAGGGTTTTGGGTTAGTGTTTAGGGTTTAGGGTTTTCGGTTTAGGCTTTAGGGTTTAGGGTATAGAGTTTAGGGTTTTGGATTTATGGTTTAGTGTTTAAGGTTTATTGTTTGTGATTTAGGGTTTGGGGTTTGGGGTTTAAAGTTTAGGGTTTGGTGTTTAGGGTTTATAGTTTTGAGTTTATGGTTTAAGGTTTTGGGTTTAGGGATTAGTGTTTAGGGTTTAGGATTTAGGGTGAGCTTTGGGTTTAGGGTTTAGGATTTAGGATTTTGGGTTTGGGGTTCACAATTTTGTGTATAGGGTTTAGTGTGTACGATTTGGGATTTAGGCTGGGTTTTGGATTTAGTCTTTAGGATTTAGGACTTCGGGTTTAGGGTTGACGATTTAGAGTATAGGCTTTTAGGTTTAGTGTTTAGGGTTTAGGTTTAAGATTTAGGGTTTAGGGTTTAGGGCTTAGGGTTTTTTGCGTTTGATGTTTAGGATTTAGGGCTTAGGGTTTAGGGTTTGGGGTTTAGGGTTTAGTGCATAGGGTTTTGGTTTTACTGTGTACAGTTACGGGTTTAGGGTTTGGGTTTTGTGGTTTAAGGTTTTGGGTTTACGGGTTTGGCATTGGGGTAAGGGCTTAGGGTTTGGAGATCAGGGTTTAGGGTTTAGGGTTTACAGTTTAAGGTTTTGGATTTAGGCTTTGGGGTTTTGGGTTTACCGTTTAGTGTTTAGGGTTTGGGTTTTAGGGTTTAGCATTTGGGGTTTAGGGTTCAGGGTGTAAGATTTAGCCTTTATGGTTTTTGGTTTGGCGTTTGTGATTTAGGCTTTAGGGTTCTACGTTTAGGGTTTTTGGATTTAGGGATTAGGGTTTAAGGATTTAGGGTTTAGTGTTTTAGATTTTGGGTTTAGGGTTTAGGGTTTGGTGTTTAGGGTCTAGAGTTAGGGTTTAGGGTTTAGGGTTTAGGATTTGGTGTTGATGGTTTTGGGTTTAGGGTATGCAGTTTAGGATTTACGATTTAGGGTTTTGGGTCTACAGTTTAAAGTTTAGGGTCTAGGGTCTAGGGTTTAGGGTTTAGGGTTTAGGGATTTGGGTTTAGGGTCTAGGGTTTTGGGTTAATGGTTTATTGTTTAGGGTTTAAGGTTTGTGATTTAGGGTTTTGGGTTTATGGTTTAAGGTTTATGGTTTATGGTTTAGTGTTTTGGGTTTGGGATTTATGGCCTAGAGTTTAGGATTTAGGATTCAGGATTTAGGGTTTAGGGTTTACGGTTTTTGGATTAGGGTTTGCGGTTTATGTATTGGGATTTGGGTTTAGGGTTTAGGGTTTTAGATCTTGGGGTTATGGATTAGGGTTTACGTTAGGAGTTTGGGATTTAAGGTTTAGGGTTTTGCATTTAGGGTTTAGGGTTTAACATTTATGGCTTAGGGATTGGGATTTACAGTTTACTCTTTACAGTTTCGCGTTTTTGATTTAGGGATTAGGGTTTAAGGTTTAGAGTTTAGGTCTTAGGGTTTAGTTTAGGATTTATGATTTAGATTTTAGGATTTTAGGTTCAGGGATTAAGATTTAGGGTTTTAGGGTTTGGTGTTTAGGGTTTAGGGTTTTAGATTTTGGGTTTACGGTTTAGGGTTTGGCGTTTAGGGTTTTGCGTTAGAGTTTGGCGATTAGGGTTTAGGGTTTAGAGTTCAGGGTTTTGGATTTATGGTTTAGTGTTTAAGGATTAAGGTTTGTGATTTAGGGTTGTGGGTTTTGGTGTTTAAAGTTTAGGGTTTGGTATTTAGGGTTTACAATTTAGAGTTTATGGTTTAATGTTTAGGGTTTAGGGATTAGTGTTTAGGGTTTGGGATTTAGGTTGAGTTTTGGGTTTAGGATTTAGGATTTAGGATTTCGGGTTTGGGGTTCACGATTTTGTGTATAGGGTTTTAAGTTTAGTGTTTAGGGTTCAGGTTTAGGATTTAGGGTTTAGGGTTTAGTGCTAAGCATTTAGGGTTTAGGGTTTTGCATTCGGCGTTTAGGGTTTCGGGTTTAGGGTTTAGGGCTTAGGGTTTAAAGTTTGGGGTGTGGGGATTGGGGGTTAGGGTATAGGGTTTTAGGTTTACGCTTTCATGTGTTCGGTTTACATTGTATAGTTTCAAGTTTAGTGTTTAGGGTTAAGGGTTTAGGGCCAGGGGTTTAGGGTTTAAGATTTGGGGTTTGGGGTTTACGAAATAGGGTTTTGAGTTTAGGGTTTACAATTTACAATTTTGGGTTGAGGGTTTAGGCTTTAGGTTTTAAAGTTTAGGGTTTAGGGATTACGGTTTTGGGTTTGGGCATAGGGTATGGAGTTCAGTGCTTTGGTTTGGGGTTTAGGATTTGGGGTTTGGGTTTTAGGCTTTAGGGATTTGGGTTTATGGTATAAGGTTTTGGGTTTAGGGTTTAGTGTTTCGGGTTTAGGATTTAGGCTTTAGGCTTTAGGCTTTAGATTTAGAGATTATAGTTTAGGGTTTAGGTTTGGAGTTTGGGATCAAGGGTTTAGGGTTTTGCGTTTAGGGTTTAGTGTTTAAGGTATATGGTTTAGGGTTTGGGGTCTACGGTTTACGGTTTACAGTTTCGTGTTTTCAATTTAGGGTTTACAGTTTATGGCTCAGGGTTTAGGGTTTAGTGTTTAGGGTTAATGATTTAGGTTTTAGGGTTTATTATTTAGGGTTTAAGATTTACAGTTTAGGATTTTTTGTTTAGGGTTTTAGATTTTTTGTTTACTGGTTAGGGTTTGGGGTTTATGGTTTTGGGTTAGAGTTTAGGGTTTAGGGTTTCGGGTATAGAGTTTAGTGTTTTAGAATTATGGTTTAGTGTTTAAGGTTTATGGTTTGTGATTTAGGGTTTTGGTTTTTGGGTTTATAGTTTAAGGTTTGGTATTTAGTATTTACAGTTTTAAGTTTATGGTTTAAGGTTTATGGTTTATGGTTTAAGTTTATAGGTTTAGTTGTTACGTTTAGGTTTAAGATTTAGGGTTTAGGGCTTAGGGTTTTGCATTTTGCGTTTAGGATTTAGGGCTTAGGGTTCAGGGTTTGGGGTTTAGGGTTTAGGGCATAGGGTTTTAGGTTTGGTGATTTGGTTTTACAGTGTACAGTTTCGAGTTTAGGGTTTAGGCTTTGTGGTTTAAGATTTTGGGTTTATGGGTTTGGCATTGGGGTAAGGGCATAGGATTGGGAGATGAAGGTTTAGGGTTTAGGGTTTAGAGTTTAGGGTTAGGGATTTTGGGTTTAGGATTTACTATTTAGTGTTTAGGGTTTAGGATTTAGAGTTTAGAGTTTGGGGTTTAGGGTTCAGGGTGTAGGATTTAGTGTTTATGGTTTTGGGTTTGGAGTTTGCGATTTAGAGTTTAGGGTTCTGTGTTTAGGGTTTTCGGATTTGGGGATAAGGTTTTAATGATTTACGGGTTAGTGTTTTAGATTTTGAGTTTAGGGTTTAGGGTTTGGTGTTTATGGTTTAGGATTTTGGGTTTGCGGTTTAGGATTTACGATTTAGGGTTTTGGGTTTACAATTTAAAGTTTAGTGTTTAGGGTTTAAGGTTTAGGGTCTAGGGTCTAGGGTCTAGGGTTTAGGGTTTAGGGTTCAGGGTTTAGGGTTTAGGGTTTAGGGATTTGGGTTTACGGTTTTGGGTTTATGGTTTAGTGTTTAGGGTTTACAATTTACAGTTTTAGGTTTAGGGTCTAGGGTTTAGGCTTTGGGGTTTCAGGTTTAAGGTTTAGAGGTTATGTTTTGGGGTTTAGGGTTTAGGGATTAGGATTGTGGTAAGGGCTTAGGGTTTGGAGTTCAGGGCTTAGGGTTGAGGTTTAGGGTTTGGGATTTGGGATTTAGGGATTAGGGTTTTGGGTTTATGGTTTAATGTTATGGGTTAAGTGTATTTGGTTTGGGATTTAGGGTTTAGGGTTTAGGATTAAGGGATTATGGTTTATGGTTTAGTTTTGGTGTTTCGGATTTAGGGTTTAGGGTTTTACATTTAGGGTTTAGGGTTTATGGTTTATCGTTTAGGGTTTGGGGATTACAGTTTACGGTTTCGTGTTTTCGATTTAGGGTTTAGGATTTAAGCTTTATAGTTTAAGGTTAAGGGTTTAGGGTTTAGGGTTTAGGGTTTGGTGTTTAGGGTTTAGGGTTTTGGATTTTGGCTTTAATGGTTTGGAGTTTAGGGTTTAGGCTTTTGGGTTTACTATTTTGGGTATGATAGTTATTGTTTAGGGTTTAGGGTTTGTGGTTTAGGATTGAGACTTTAGAGTTTTAGGTTTAGGGATTAGGGTATAGGGTTTAGGGTGTACATTTAGGGTTTGGGGTTTGTGATTTATGGTTTAGGGTTTAAGTTTTGGTTTTTAGGTTTTGGGATTTAGGGTTTAGGGTTTAGTATTTAGTGATTTATATGAAGCAAATAGGGGTTTGGGTTTAGGGTTAGGATGAAAGGTTTAGTCCTTAAGGTTTAGGGTTTATGGTTTTGGTATTTGGTTTTAGGGTTTACAATTTACAGTTTCGAATTAAGGGTTTTGGGGTTCGGAGTTTGGGGTTTAGGGTTTGGGTATTAGAGTTCAGGGTTTTGGAATTAGGGTTTACGGTTTAGGGTTTAAGATTTAGTGTTTAGGATTTCTAATTTAGTGCTTAGAGTTTAGGGTTTAGGGTTTGACATTTAGGATTTAGGGTTTAGGGTTTAAAGTTTAGGGTTTAGGGTTTAGAGTTTAGGGTTTATGGATTCGGGTTTAGACTTTACAATTTATAGTTTCGTGTTTAGGGTTTAGGGTATAGGGTTTGGGCTTTAAGCTTTAGGGTTTCCAATTTGGGGTTTAGAGTTAAGGTTTTTGGATTAGTTCAAGGTTTAGGGTTTAGACTTTAGGCTTTGGGATTTAGGGTTCAGGGTTTTGGGTTTATGGTTTAGGGT